>CM036341.1:9301095-9313595 GCA_020615435.1 Telenomus remus | reverse complement strand
ATTTTGCATTCTTAATAAGAATAAAAATGAAAAGTGGGTAGAACAGCGAGAAGTGGAATGCCCCTTACAGTATAGATAAAAGTCTTGCCTCTTAAGATTCGTCATGCTGAAACAGATTCACGAGTGTCCCACTGTCCCTATTTAAACTTTGATCTCTATATTTTTTTTTTTTTTTTTTTTTCATACGTATGTTTTGCGGGACCAACAAGCGCAAATGTAAAAAAATCTGTAAAGGTTGAACGTCAAAGCGCGGACACGCTGCGGGAGAAAATATGTCTCTCTCAGGATAGATCATGAAAAGTTAAGACGCGGCGATGAGGTTAGTATGCACTCGTACGGAATAAGAAAGTGAACAAAGAATTCATGCAACAAGAAACAATACAAATTATTGTATTGCAACCAATTACCATTTTCGAATAATTTTCGGTTGAAACATGTTTTTTTTTTCTTCGGATTTGCACAGCCGATAAATTATCCTACTACTATAATAATACTGAGAATAGAATATGTTTGTTTGTTGGTTTGTTTGTCTGAGCATCACGCCTGAACGAAGCATTCGGAAATGATTTCAAACGCATCAGGGTGATTCTTTGGTTTCTCAGAATTAATGTGGGCTACATTAGAAATCAATGTTTTAATTTTTTTTCGTAATTTTACGTTTTATATTCTGTAAAAATTACCATCCTCCCTTTCTTATTAATAAACAAACGTAAGTATGAGAATAATTTTGAAATATTTTCTCAAGTTCGCAATTCGATCGTTATTTTGTTTTTGATTCATTATGACTTTTCATCCAGTCGTGTTTATATCGTGTTATTTCCAAACAATTCCGAAAAAAAACCTTAACTAATTCATATAGTGCAGCGAAGCTGACGCCCGAGCGAAGCGAGGGAGTTCAGCTAGTAGTTTAATATTTTTGAGCACTTGCACTCCGCAGTACTGTGTCTTGTAAGCTCTACGTACATGGGAAATTTTGATCTGAAGGAAGAAATTCAAATCAGAGCTTCGAAGGTACACATAACAAACCATGAAAAAGTATTATTATTAAAAATTCATGCGCGGGTGGACGGCGGAAAAAAATTTGACTCTCACAGGAAGAATGAAGATATCTTCTTATGTAAAACGACGCGAAAAAAGGATTGACGTCATTCCAACTGTCCCTATTTTTTTTTTTTTTTTTTTTTTTTTTTTTTCATCCAAGTGAAAAGAAAGGGAAAAGTGAATTGGCAGTACCATCAACTAACAAAATATTGAAGATCCACGATTCAGAGCAACGACCAAGAGCTTCAATCTCCGTTGAAATATGACTTTGAAAGGCCAATTAATACAAAATATATAATAAAATAACAAAAAGAAACCGTGGATCGTGTATTTTCATAGGAATCACTAAGAGATAATGGTTTTGTTGCGCTCGCATTCTAGTGCCCTTTCATCTCAACTTGACGTACAAGCAAAGTATTCAAGAATTGACCCAACGACCACTTCAAAATTCAAATGGGTTTTGATACTTAAGCGCTCGGCCAGACGGCGGACGAAATTATGTCTCGCCCAAGGTAGGTCAAGGTCTTCTCTTTCAAGAAGCGACATTCTGCAGGAGATCCGCGTGATTCCGACTGTCCTTATTAAATTTTTCAGGGGTTGAAACATTAAACGTTACCGTAACCGTAACCGAAAACCGATTAAGACCGATTCATTTTCAAAAACAGTAACCGCAAGCGAAACTGTTATTTCCAAGTCGAGCAAAAAATTGTACCCGATAACCAAAATGAAACGGTTATCGGTTTTAACCGTTTTTGGTTTTGTTTTGCTTTGTTTTTTGTTTTTCGTTTTTTTTTTTTTTTTTTCAGGGTTTCCACATGTTCTAAATTTTCTGTTAATTTCATTGAAAAATTCATTGATTTATAAAATTTTACTAATAAAATAACAATAATTGTTTCTTAACTTGAATTTGATTATCAAAATTATTATTAAAAATCACGTTTTTGTCTGAAAACAATAGCAAACTGCATAAGACGCACCAACCATGAACTTCATTTTTCGATTTGTGTCCTTCGTTATTGTTTTAATACTTTTTTTCTTATTGGTTCAATCTTTTTATCATTCTTTTTGCAATGAGTCATCAAAACACATATGAACGGTTTTTAACCGGTTCAAACGCAACCGCTAAGGAACACCAACTTTTAAAACCGTGACCGTAACCGTTTTTTGGTCACTGTTTTAACCCCTCAAAATTTTTTCTAAATCGGTCTGCCTGACTCTTGGAATCTCACCGTCAAAGTATGATCTTGAACGGCCAATGAGTACTATGAAAATAGAAAAAAATATCAGACAAAAAGTTATCAATTATGGTCGAACTTCTTTTAAATCGTTTATGATTTTTTCGCGCTTGCATTTCAATTAACTTTTAGCTCAACGTTGCGTACTTGTAGAGTATTCAAGAATCGACCCAACGAGCACCAATTTGCAATATCAAAAAAGTTCAATGTCAAAGCGCGCTGATAGACGGCGGACTGAACCGTGACTCTCCCAGGGTAGATCAAGGCCTTTTCTTCCAAAATGCGTTGTACTGCTGGAGATCTGCGAGATTCCAACTGTCCCTACGGAAAAAAAATTGGGAACGGCCAATTGAATGGTTAAAGAAAATAACAAATGGACCATTCATTTCGAGCGATTTCCCTCCGAATCGTTCACGTTTTGAGTTAAAAATAGCTGATGAATTTTGTTCGTTTCATTGATCGTGATTTCAACGTCGAAGCACGGGTAAACGGCGAATCAAATTTGTATTTATTGTGTTTTCACTACTGATCAATGTATTGAAGTAAGGAAAAGCGTTTCTTGAAAAAATTAAATTTTTTTTTTTAATGTTATTATTCAACGGATATTAACGTTACTCGTTACTGTTTACTGAAAAAGTGAAAAATTCCGAGCACTTTTCATTAAAAATCGGTTTTTGTTACTCATCTACCGAAAGGACAACAAAAATGTGTCACAACGTCATATTCGTGTATCGTCATCGGGAATATGTATGCCTGCAAAGTTACATTCGTTTGCATTGGGTTGAAGGCGGTTATCTTAACTCCAGAAGATTTGATGCTCCGATGTAAAAGTAATGAAGAGCGCTTAATTTAAAAAAAAATCGAAATATTTGCTATTGAATGATACGTTTTTCGTAAGCGTTTTTTGAACGTCCAACGATATTCCGTGACGGAATTCAACACGATCCGCTTGATTACATTCTCTTTGCAAAGCGCGCGTACCTTACTCTCAGAATCTCAAGTTTCGGTCATGATAGTCGGTTCATACCGTCACGTGAATTGAATTGAATTGACTGAATTCACACATAAACGAATGCGCCGTGAAATTCGAGCTTTAAACCTGAAAAGCTACGATTCATGATAATTTTTTGGCGTTCTACGCTGTGATGTTATTTCTTTATTTTAAGTTGTCCTTTTTTATTCATAGAAATTCATAGATTAGACTTTTTATCATTTTGAAATTTTTCAATCTCATTCTGTCTTTAAATTTAACATTGATTTGTATTTGCACGTCACTCACGCGCACCTTACTCTCGGGATGTTAAGTTTACCGTGATTGCAGTATAACGAAAGTTAAAGTTTGAATCATTTTTCAAATTCTAAAAACGATACTTCGTGCCGAAATTCTGCATGATTTTCTTGATTGAATGTTGTAAGCACAACACACGTACCTTACGAATAGAATCTCTAGTTTCGATCATGTTTTTTTTTTTACGATTTTGTACGCGACGCGTACATATACCACTCGGAATCTCTAGTTTCGGTTATGTCACTGCTCTCTACGTACAGTCACCCGGATGGACAGAATTTACAAAACAATTCATCGCATATCACCAATATTACCGTGATTTAATTTCAATCATTATATCGAGTGTAATGGAAACTGAACTTTGATTTATATCTCAAAGTTTGACTCAGACTCGAACATGTGACATAGCGTTATTAACCTGGTTGAATTTTCGTACGATACTCACACGTACCGTTTTCTTGGGATCCTTAGTTTCGGCCGTGTTAGTCTCATTGAACCGACGAGCGTTTGTGCAGAACTGAACAAGCAATGCATCGCATGTCAACGATATTGCAATACTACTATTTGATACTTCAATGTTGATCGTAACTTTATTCAATCATTATGCATAAGAATGAAACACAATAACTCAACTGTTCATCGCTTTTCAAGTTTTGAATGTCATTTCACGATGAAATTGAATTTTTATCCATTTGATTTAACTTTGAACACAACAGACATGTACTTTGCACTGATCGGTCGGTTTGTTTCAAGCGACGAGGCAGTTTTCGACAACAATGTTCCACATTTCAACAACATTATTTCACGTAATTTTGTCGTAATATATGAAAGGACGCGAATTGAACTTCTGATCGTTTCCCAAATTTTAAATGTTATTCAACAATGACATGTATTATTATTAACAAAATTTAATTTTCTACTCAAGACACATGTACATTGCGCCTTGATTTTGTAATTTTTCGGTCATATAATGTTCGCTTCATACCGTTACGCGAATGAAAATGATTTGAAAAACGATGCACTGCAATTTCACAAAAGCACCGTCATTTTTTTCAATTATCATCATATATTGAATGTTCCAAGAATGAGGCTTTTCGTCAATTTTAAATCTCAAACGTTGATTCACGATGAAAAACACAACATTCTTCACCTGTTTCAATTTTGGAATTTGTATCATTCTTGAAACTCAACATATTTACCTTACGCGTATCTTACTCTCGAAATCTATAGTTTCGGTTGTAATAGCCGTTTCAAATCCTCCATGACTTCGCACAGACTACACAAGGTGATGTTCCAAACGTAAACAGTTATATTTTATCAAATTATTATCTCCACTTGGCGAAAATCCCAACGGCTGTGTGATATATATTCGTGTATAAATAGAGAATTTTATTATATTTCCCGAATTTCCAAATACTAATTTTCGACGAAAGTTGGCATCATTTAACTCGCGGCCAAAGACAGAATTAAATTAAAAAAGCAACGACCCGTTGCGTATAGTGTAACGACAGTTGAACTGTATAGATTTTGAAATTTCAAGTCACATTCCTCGATGAAATTTCACATTATCAACATGTTCCAATTTTGAACGCAACGCGCACGTACCCTCCGAATCTATAGTTTTGGTCACGTTACTCGCTGCATACAGCGACTCGGACACGCAGATATTACAGAACAATATATCGCACGCCCACGATATTACCTTCATTTCATTTCATCGGTCAGTACGTCATCGTAACATTATTAACCTGATTGAATTTTGTACAAAACTCACACGTGCCATCATCTTGGAATCGTTAGTCTCGGTTGAGTTAGTCACTTCAAACCGTCGATCGTCCGTACAGAACTTGAAGAACGCCATTACAATACCTTCATTCAATATAGCCTGACGGAACAGCATTATCGTATTTTCATTCAATCATTACATATGGCGAAACAAGAAATGAACTATTCATCGGTTTTCGAATTTCAAATGTTATTTCACGATGAAATTCAATTTTTTCCCCATTTGATTCAATTTTTCACATAACGCTCTCGTACCCTCTAGTGTCGGTCATAAGAGTCGGCTTACGTCACGCGAATGAACATGATTTACAAAACCATGTAGGCGAGACTGCCCACAAGTGAGACGACTCCAACAGTGAGACAGTGCGATTTTGACGTTCAAAATCACGACTTTGTTATAACTCTTTTCAAATATGATTCCGAGTTCTGGAATTTTGGACCTTTGTTGTTCATCATTATAAAATGACAATAAATTCATCTTATTCATCATTTTTCATCCTATAAATTTCAAGTTATTCCCACCGGCTCACTGGTCGAGCCGTCTCACTTGTCGGCACTCTCCTCCACTTCAATTCAACGAACGAACTGTCATTCTCTCTCATTATCATGTATTGAGTGTTCTTCAAAAAAAAAAAAAAAAAAAAAACGAAGCAAAAAAAAAAAAAAAAAAGAAAAGAAAGTCATCTTACAATTTTCGAATTTTAATTCACGATAAAACTTGTCATTTTTTATATGTTTAAATTTTGTGCATAAATCACGCGTACCTAACACGAGGAATCTCAAGTTTCGATTGAAATGGTCGGTTCATACCGTACCCGTGTGTAGGAAAATCACACAATGTTCCATTTCTGAACAATTTTACATCTCGTTTGTTCGATCACTATATATAGAGTATGACGAAAATGAAGGTTTTTTATTATTTTCGAGAAATGAAAATAATATTCACCAGTAGTCTCCAGTTTCAGAAAAAAATACAAATTACAGAACAGTATCGCTGTATTCAATCCAATCATAATGTATCTTTGGAGATCGAATTGAACTTCTGATCTTTTGTGCACGTTATGCACCCGATCCAATTTTGTAGGCGACGAACGCATTTTTTGTACATAGAATTAATAGTTTCTCAATTCTCAAAACAATGTACCGCATTCAGCAAAAGTACTGCAATTTTTGTTTCAACAGTAAATATTTAGTGTTACGAAAATTAAAACTTGTATCGTTATTGAAAATGAACATTTTCACCTTACACGATTTTTCACGCCAATCACACGTACCTTACTCTTGAAATCTACAATTTCGGTCGTAACAGTCGTTTCATACTTTAACTGTCAAGAGTTTTCACAGAACTGAGCTCTGTGACCTATTCGATTGTCATACGTATTTAGATACAAACTAATCGTTGTATCGTTTTCTCCGGATATTCAAATAATATTCAATGAAGAAAGTTAACATCATCAATCTCATTCACTTTCGTACGCGAATCACACGTAGTTAGTTTTGTAAATCTCTAGTTTCGGTCATAACAGTTCGCGCGTACCATAAAGACAGAGTAACTTTGATTTTACTTCATTATTATTATTATGTATTTTGTAAGACAAAAATTAAACTTTTCATCGTTTCGCAAGTTTGCAATGTTATGTTCTTCATTGAATTTGTCAGTATTTACCTGATTCGATGATTTACGCAACTCGCACGTACCCTTGGAGTCTTTAGGTCCGGTGATATTACTCGCTTCATACAGTCACGCAAACAGATGGAATTCACAAGGAAAAAAAATTTTTTTTGTTTAAAATCCTTTTATTTAACTTACAAAAAACCAACTAAAAAATTAAAATAAACAAATTAATCGAACTTAAAATAACAGAATAAGGTAAGCACTAAGAAAAAAAAATTTATATTCACAAGAAAATTTTAACTAAAAGAATGGCGCATAGTTTACAGTTTAGGACTTTTTCCTTTATCCCTTACCTTTTGAATCGTAGAGTATTTTGCAGGGTTATAGGGTAAAAGAAGTTTCACGAGGTTGAATCGCATATTACTTTTGTCTAATCACGAGCGTGTCCCACCGATTTAAAGAATTAAGGAGACACATTTGCAATAAAATTGTACGGTGTATTTGCAAAATTACGAAAGTATTTTAACAAAATTCTAAGCAATGTTTACTTTTTTTCCATGTCTAGATGATTTTCACAGTTTTTGTTTTGGTCAATTCATTTTCTATGTAATAAGTAATTTTCTGTTGACTGACTTATATATATTGATTTAGAAGTGCGCCATTCTTTTATTTAAAATTTTCTTGTAAATATAATTTTTTTCTCTTAGTGCTTACCTTATTCTGTAATTTTAAGTTCGATTGATTCGTTTATTTTAATTTTTCATTATGTTTTTTGTAAGTTAACGTTATCCTCCCGACAAAAATTCTGTACGTGACACTCACGTACCTCACTCTTGGAATCATTGGTTCGGTTGTGTCAGTCGCTTCATGCCAACACGTTGCACAAATCGATATACCGCGTTATAACGATTTAACCGTCATCCTATTTCAACCATTGTACGTCGTGTGACTGAATTTCGGGCTTGAATAAATTTTTGAGATTCTAAATCATATTCAATGGTGCAATGTAACGTCATCCACTCGATTACACTTTATACGCGACGCACAACCACCTTACCCTTGGAAACGCTAGTTTAGGTTGTCGCAGTCGCTTCATACAGTCACGCGAACAGTAAGAACTCACAAAACAACGTACCGTGTGTAAAAACTATCACTGTGATTTTGTTTCAATCATTATATGCTGCGTGAGAAAAATTAAACTTCAAGTCCAACTTTCATGTTACGAGTAATCGCCGTAGTGCTGATGATTTGTCGACTCGTCATAGAAACTGCTATGACATTTGTCAACCTTCAACGACTTACGTCGTGATTAGATTTTTTTTTCGTTTTCGAAAAAAAAAAACACTTTTACTTTATATACAATTTTTCTTTGTTCATCGCGCTTTCGTTTGCAATTTTCGAATAATAACAAAAACTAAGAGAAACCCGAGAAATGAGTAATTTACCCGTAAATTTCGATTCACTTTCGATGACACAACAGAGAACGACACAAAAGAACGGAGAAAATTGTGGCAAAAAAGTCCATTGGAATTCATTCGTTCGTTTGTAGCGCGAAAGCTTAGTGGCGTACTCGCAGATTGTACGGGAAAAAATGAATCATGTTTGTTATTTTGAAACATGATGCTTGACAACGGTATAACGCACGTAAACATAAGTACCGAGATTCTCAGCAATTATTGCACATAGTGTTACGAAAACTTAACTCCTGAAATTGTGAATTATGTTTCGAAACGAAATTGAGCGTTATCCACTTGATTACATTTTACGCGCAATAAGCGCGTACTTTACAATTCGACCTCTAGTTTCGCTTGCGTCAGTCGCTTCATGCCGTAACGCGACGAGACACAATCAACACAACAACATTCCGCAACTAGAGAATACTGTGAACTGTGACTTTTTCGGTCATTGAATATAGCTCGACCTAAATTGAACGGTTAAACACTTTTTAAATCTGAATGACGCGATCAGAGACAAGATTCAACATTACCTGCTTGATTACATTGTCTACGCGATAAGCGCGTACCTCACTATTAGAATCTCTAGTTTCGGATACGTCAGTCGGTTCATGTCGTCAAGCGACAAGACAGCATCTACAAAAAAATATATTGAATTTGAAGGAACGTACCGTGATTTCTATCATTCATTATAAATAAAGTGCGACTGAAATGCAACCTTGTGATCGTAAGTCAAAATAAAATTATTCCGGGACAAACTGAAACATTATTCACTCGATTACACTTTTGACGCAACGCGGATCTGTGTGTCAATCTTAAAGTTTCGTAGTTTCAGTCGTAATAGCCGTTATTACTGTCACAAGAACAGGACAGAATTCAATGAAACAAGTTATGCGATGAAAATTAAACGTAAATGGCCATGTACGTAAGTGACCAAAACAAGGAAAGAAACACTGGTATGTTGTCAATTTTCAAATAAGTTTCGCGTCATTTCATCAATAATATCACGAAAAACATTGACGTTAACTTGAACAACAATTTATTACACAAAACGAAGTAATAATAATTATTTAATAATAAAATATATAATACTAATGATAATAATAATAATAATAATAATATAATATAATAATTAATAATATATAATAATAATAATAATATAATTAGTATAATAGTAATATAATAATAATAATAGTTATAATGATAATAATAGTTATAATAATGTAAAAATGAAATAAAACGAAAAAAAAAATCAGATGATTGAAAGAATGAGAAAATTATGAGAGAAAGAAAATATTAATAACAACAAGGACTCGCAGGCTGTGCGAAAATAAAAAAAATTGTTATACATAGAATGAGTAGAATTTGTTAACAAACTATTCATTTGAATCTTCTAGTGTTCAATTCGCTTATTTTCGAGCATGATGCTTGCGTTGTTTCGCGCGCGACGCGATAGCGCCGGAAGGTGCGGGAACGGCATGGATTAGGTTAGATCCCCGCGCTTGAAATGCGCGTTCGTTCTGTCTCCGCATGACACAGCATCGCCACGGGTTAGCGTCTCTGACCAATTGACCCATCGTGTGGCAGCCGCTCTGCAGCGATCAGATCTCGTGCACACTTTAGTTTATTTGACTAAGTTACGCACACCTACTGAGCATTGACTCACTCCGTACCGAGCGAGAATTCTCACAATATCGAACGTACGAGAATAATTCTCGAGAGCGAGGTCGTCCGCGACTTCGTTCGAAACACGACGTTAACTTGTGTAATACACAATATAACGTTAGAGTATTGAATTGAATGTTATTGAAACATTTTGTTTCGTGTGATGCGCCTGGCGCATCACGCTGACTCAATGTCGTTTCGAAACACCTTTCGCGGTGCTCGATCTTGTTGCTTCACTAGCAGTGACGACGATCATCGAGCACCGTTGAGAGAACCAAGTGTTTCGTCGGGTTAAATCACCGGTGTGTGAGCCCGACAGCGCACCGTATCAGTCAATGATTCGGTAGCACAAAAATATAATGCACTGTCGTGTGCGTGCTGTGCTTGAATCAGTCTCGCTCTGTCGTGTCGTCAAGACGCGATCGCGCGTTGCCGATTCTAGTCAGCCGCGCCAATCAATGCTCCCTGGTTGATCCTGCCAGTAGTCATATGCTTGTCTCAAAGATTAAGCCATGCATGTCTCAGTACATGCCGAATTAAGGTGAAACCGCGAATGGCTCATTAAATCAGTTATGGTTCCTTAGATCGTACCAACATTTACTTGGATAACTGTGGTAATTCTAGAGCTAATACATGCAAACCAGAGTTCCGACCAGAGATGGAAGGAATGCTTTTATTAGATCAAAACCAATCGGTGGCGGGTGAAAGCCCGTCCACCGTTCATTTTGGTGACTCTGAATAACTTTGTGCTGATCGCATGGTCTCGTACCGGCGACGAATCTTTCAAATGTCTGCCTTATCAACTGTCGATGGTAGGTTCTGTGCCTACCATGGTTGTAACGGGTAACGGGGAATCAGGGTTCGATTCCGGAGAGGGAGCCTGAGAAACGGCTACCACATCCAAGGAAGGCAGCAGGCGCGCAAATTACCCACTCCCGGCACGGGGAGGTAGTGACGAAAAATAACGATACGGGACTCATCCGAGGCCCGTAATCGGAATGAGTACACTTTAAATCCTTTAACGAGGATCCATTGGAGGGCAAGTCTGGTGCCAGCAGCCGCGGTAATTCCAGCTCCAATAGCGTATATTAAAGTTGTTGCGGTTAAAAAGCTCGTAGTTGAATCTGTGTGTCGCTCTTTCGGTTCACCGCTCGCGGTGTTTAACTGATTTGCTGCGACACGTCCTACCGGTGGACCTTGCTTCCTCGTGGAGCGGGTCCTGTTTAATCCCATCGCGGGTGCTCTTAAAACGAGTGTCGAGGTGGGCCGGTACGTTTACTTTGAACAAATTAGAGTGCTTAAAGCAGGCTATTTTCGCCTGAATATGTGTGCATGGAATAATGGAATAGGACCTCGGTTCTATTTTGTTGGTTTTCGGAACACCGAGGTAATGATTAATAGGGACAGATGGGGGCATTCGTATTGCGACGTTAGAGGTGAAATTCTTGGATCGTCGCAAGACGAACAGAAGCGAAAGCATTTGCCAAAAATGTTTTCATTAATCAGAACGAAAGTTAGAGGTTCGAAGGCGATCAGATACCGCCCTAGTTCTAACCATAAACGATGCCAGCTAGCGATCCGCCGAAGTTCCTCCGATGACTCGGCGGGCAGCTTCCGGGAAACCAAAGCTTTTGGGTTCCGGGGAAGTATGGTTGCAAAGCTGAAACTTAAAGGAATTGACGGAAGGGCACCACAGGAGTGGAGCCTGCGGCTTAATTTGACTCAACACGGGAAACCTCACAGGCCCGGACACCGGAAGGATTGACAGATTGATAGCTCTTTCTTGATTCGGTGGGTGGTGTGTGCATGGCCGTTCTTAGTTGGTGGAGCGATTTGTCTGGTTAATTCCGATAACGAACGAGACTCTAGCCTGCTAAATAGGCGTAATTATGGTATCTCGAAGGCCCTCGGCTTCGGTCGGGTGGTTCTTACTACCAACGTAAAAATTAATCTTCTTAGAGGGACAGGCGCGTCTAGCCGCACGAGATTGAGCAATAACAGGTCTGTGATGCCTTAGATGTTCTGGGGCGCACGCGCGTTAACTGAAGGAATCAGGTGTCTCTTGGCCGAAAGGCCGGGTAACCGCTGAACTCCTTCGTGCTAGGGATTGGGGCTTGCAATTGTTCCCCTGAACGAGGAATTCCCAGTAAGCGCGAGTCATAAGCTCGCGTTGATTAGTCCCTGCCCTTTGTACACACCGCGTCGCTATACGATTGAATGATTTAGTGAGGTCTTCGGATGAAAGCGCCTTTATACTTCGGTATTTCGGCGTTGCGGAAAGATGACCAAACTTGATCATTTAGAGGAAGTAAAAGTCGTAACAAGGTTTCCGTAGGTGAACCTGCGGAAGGATCATTAACGTACTTTTAGTGGAAGGTAGAAAGTTAATTGCAAACTGCGATTGAAACTTTCGTCTC
>CM036341.1:3449342-3639341 GCA_020615435.1 Telenomus remus | reverse complement strand
CTATCCAAGTTGTCAACTGAACCACTATAATAATGATCTTCCTAAAATTTAATCCAAAAAATTTGAATCAGTATTCGAATCATCTTCAAAAACTACACAAGTTTGTCAATTAAAACCATACCTTGTAGTATTTCCTGTCCTTCTTATCACTCGTTTCGTCGTCTTTCACATCCTCCTTTTTGACATGCTTTGTGTCCGTTGATTCTTTCGTGTCCTCTTTTTTGATTTTCTTCTCGGTCACTTCACTGAAACCACAATTCAAATTAACTTTTTCAATCTGTTGCAAACGATTTAAATGGTTTTTGTGATCCAGTGACTTACTGATGAACTTGACTTGAGCTTCGTTTCTCCCTAGTTTCCTTAGCGTCAATTCTAGCATCACCATTTGTAACTTCTTTGGCTACTCCGTTGCTGACTTTTTCCGCGGTTTCGTTAACCGTAGTGTCCTGGCTCTTGCTCGCCTAAGAAATTCAAAAATTACATTACAAAATCACATCTAAAAGCTGATGCCAACTCGATAACAGATGTTGAAATCGTACTTTTTCGCCAACTTGATGAAAATCTGACTCTTTCATCATGGAAGCACTTCTGGCTTTGAGTTGACCACTGTAGGAAGTGGCGAGGACGTGCAAATCCTGTCTGTTTCCGCGTTCTTCGTCCTTCACTTTCTCGATTTTACGTTCGAGGATGTGCGACAACTTCGCAAGTACAGGGAAATGAGGTAAGATTTTGATCAGAATGATCAAAGAGTTTCGAATCTGAACGTAGTCCTTTGAGTCTAGGCAGACCACGATTGCTTTTGTAATTTTGTAGTGCCACTTGTGGCAAACGTGTCGGTAGTTCTCGTAGCCGACCATGTCGTTTGGCTCGAAAACTTGATTGCTCACCCGGAACTTCGTTACGAATCCTGGATAGTTGCTGCATTCCTATTTAAACGTTATTTTTGTAATCAAAAAATGATTGCTTCTTTGTATTTATCAATTATTATTCATGTTTTATTTTGTACCTTGTCAAAGACGGATTTTTCTGAATGCCACTTCATAGCAGTTTCAAGCATAGCGCACAAAAATCTGCCATAACGGTTGGCCTCGTTTTCAGTGCACGATGTTACAGAATACGTAATGTCGCAAAAGAGCTGAAAGTAATGAACAGACATAAGTTATGGTTTTTATACAAATGTATTGTTTCTAATCAAAATGCTTACTCGGTCGTAACAAAGGAGCGTGGAAAAGTTGGCAGTCTTCAAAAAGTGAATCGTATGAACAAATTTTGCACAGTACATCGCGTCCACCATCGTGAACGTGCATCTTGGGAACAAGCACAGTTGTAGAAACTGAGTTATTGTCTCATTTTTCGCTGATTTCGGACTTCTTGACAAGAACCAAGCGTCCTTCTCTTTTCTGAAAGATCCCAATCATTAAAAACACCATCTCCAAATAGTAAAACACAATTTTGAATTATTCTTTCTCACCTAAGATAAGCAAACACTTTTTCTACATGTTCTTCCTGCTTCTTCCTCTCGTCTTGCAACTTTTCTATCATTGTTGCATATCTTTCCTGTTCCTTTTTTCCTTTACTAGCAGTCTAAAACGATAAAGAAAGAAGTAAACACAATTGCTCACTAAATGTTGTATTTTCTATCATAAATTGTTTGAAATATTTCAATCATTCACCATATCTTTCATTTCAGGAACAGCGGCAGCAAGTTGTTTGAGTTTGTTAATCTCTCGTTGGTAGCTTTCAAGAGGAACGTGCAAATCGTACATCGAAAGTGACCAAAAAGTCACAAGAAATTGTGGCGATATGTCCTCCCACACTTTGACGGGATGTAAGGGCCTCACCGACTGAGCCACCGGGGCCATGATAAACTGTGCCGCTTCTGCGTACTTGGCTTGTTTCGTCGCACTCGACATCTTCTTGTAATTCGGGTCCGCTTTACGAAGTGCGTCGTACTTTTGCTACAAATTAATCAAGTTAAAGATCAATTATTCACCACATTCTAATTAGATCTTATTGAACAAAAATTGAGATTAAAAATTATACATTGATTGCGTGTGAAAACATAGGCCTCGCAAGGAAAAACGCAACGTCGGCATGGATGTGATTGACCTGCAGCATGGAATGTATTGACGGTAATCTCTCCACGTATTCATCCACGGTCATTGTCGAGCCCAAAAACGTCCCGAATTGGACAAGAGTGTCCTGACACTGGTCATATAGTTTTCCTACAAAGTAATTTGTAGATATCATTTAATTTAAAAACATTGATTATAAAAAGTAAATCCATTTTTTTAGACTTTAAACTGACCAACTAATTTCAGATGGGATTGGTCGGTTTCTCTATAAACAACACAATGTTTCTGCTGGGCCATCAGGAGACAGAGGGTCACCGCCAAATCGTTCTCTCCAAGAGCTTCCTTCAACCGTAACGATGATTTCTTCGTGTTCCTCACTTGACTGAAATATCCGGCCTGTAAAAAGCGCAAATCAAAGGTTTATACCAACTTCAGAATATTGTTTTATCCGATTTTGAAAAACTACCAAAGTTTACCTCATTTTTCAGAAGGTCACCACCAGCCATAGCATCCAACTGGTCCGGCGTCATTTCTTCGGCAGCTTCGATGCCTGCCATTTTTTGTACAATTTCTTTCAAAATCAACAAATCCAGGCTAAAAATGAAAACGATTTACAATTGCGTGAATCATCTCTTCCATCTTGCTAACTTTTTTCTGCTTCTATTCTTTTTTTTCTTTCGCTCTTTCTCTTTCTCGCTTTTAATTTTCATTTTTCAGTCACTAATTGAACCAATTAATTGCAACACCGCGATCTCAGTACGATGTCCCGCACAAACACCACCGAACAATGGACTTTCGTTAAGGAAAACAAAAAGACTTGCACGGGAACACAAAACAGGGCCGACAGATCGTAATACACTTGTGTCGCGTCGTTTCCACCAAAGAAATCGAAACTGCGCTTGTCGTTTCAGCTTCTTCGTTGTTTCATTCTATCCTTCGTCTTTTTCTTCTCTTCTTCCTGTCCTTTTAGAATCCTTCTTCTTTTTCTTATTTCGATCATTTCCATTTTTCATTCATCACTCTATAATCACACAAAAATCATTATTAACTCATCATTCAATTACTACTTTTTTCACTGATACAAAAATAGAAATTTACCTTCTTATCATTTCCCTGTTTCCGCTCATTGAAAGAGTCTTCAAGCATCCTGTGTTTCAATCAATTTCTTTCTTTCTTTTTTCATTCATCAGAATTTCATTTTTGTTTCATCTTTTCTTTTCTTTGCGTTTCATTCATTGTATTTTTTTCATTTCATATGATATGAATTGTGCCTCTATTTGTTGATCTTGTATTTGTCTGTTTCATTGTTGTTTACAAAAGCATGAAATAGAATCGACGCGACACCACCACAAGAACAACTAAAAAAGATACTTGACAGTGTCGTCATGTTAGACAGGGTTTCGTTACAAAAGTTGTAGCGACTCTTTCAAGTTGAAAATTGTCAAGTCCATCGTGTTGCGAGTTTGTATATCCCGGTACAACGAACGTGATGAAAAACTACGTGTCTCCGTCAATCGGCATTACACTCTCGACTCAAATGCTAATATTTATTGGCGACGAACAAAACGCACCAGGTTCCCGTGCTCTAGCAAAATACAACATAGTTTTAAAGCAACCACTTGTTTTGTTTCATTCCACGTAACATTTGTCATTTCACTTTACTCTGCGTTGAATCAATCTTTTGTTCAAAAACTTACCTCTTCAAAAATTCCCTTTTTTACTCATTCTAAACTTGCAATTCGTTTGTTCAGTGTTGTTTAAATGGGGTTTTGTTTGTCTTGTATGAAAAATTGAGTTTTGAGTCGTACCTTTTTTGTGCTTTGAGTTGATTAGCAACATATTGAAGCAAACCAGTGAGCTCGATGTTGTACTTTTTGAAAATAGCACCGCAGAATGACGCGAGCGACTGTAACCATAAGGAAATGCTGGTCCCATCGTGTTTAAATCGTTCTCGATCGGTGCTTGCCAGGGCTTCAACTAAACAGTAACCCAAAACGTCGTAGGATATACTTGTCAAGTATTTTAACGAGTCCACAACAGGTCCTGCAAAATTCATTTACAGCGATTAAATTAAACGGTTTAGAACCAAATCTTTTTTGATATTAAAAACAAAATGAATACCAATAAGATTATCATAAAGTTGAATTTGTATAAGAACGTAATCGAAAAGTACTCCAGGCGATGAATGGGTGAGTTTTCCAATCGATCTGCCAACGGGTTTGATAGTCTCCTTGCTAACTCTTTTCATGATTGACTTGATTTTCTTCTGCGAATCTGCTCGTTTTTTCAGTAACTCTGCATGCTGGAACGGTGTGTCGTTTTTCCAACGCGCGTACAAAACGTAACGTTTCTGATAAGGGTAGTACTTTAAGATGTTCCACATCTGAGAAACACACAAATATCATTTAACAAACTGCTTTTCTAATCATGTATTTTAATAAAAATGATTTGAATATTGTAATTTTGTTGATTTACCTCCTCAGCTACACAACAATTGCAATCCATAAACGATAAGGATGGTAACAAAGCCACGTCGAGGATAGTAAGAATATCATGGTAAATGTTGCTGGTCTTATCAATAGGTTGTTTGGCAGCATCGACCGGACACCGTTTGATTCCAACTTGACACAGTCGCATGATTTTGTACATGAGAACAGGGTCGTGGTGCAGGTTCGGACCCAGGACAACGAGCATCGGCAGCAGTTCATCGCTGATTTGTTCGAACTGAGTGATTAAACGCGGAGTCAACTTGCTCTTCAAAGGAGCGATTTTGCGACCGGTGAGTTTCGGCGAGATGACACAGTTCCTAAAAAAATATTTCAATTATAAAAATCAGAAAATTAATAAGAAAGGTATAAAAAGGTAAGGAATATGCAAATAATTACTTTCGATAAATTGGCTCGATGATTGACTGGATTAATCTACAAAGGGCTAGAGCAATCGGTCGCTGATCTGTTAGACAATGATCTGGGTAAATATTGAAAAGTTCTTTCGCAACGTTCCAAGCTCCGATTTCTAATAACGCTTCGCACAAGCCAAACTTTTGGTTTGTTGGGTATTTGTCCTGAAAATACAAGGGCGAATTTAATAACGCTGGAATTAGGAAATATAGTGGTTGGTTTTTCAGTCACTGAAATTCACCTGGTTATTTTCTTTCTCCTCTGGCACATCCTCTTTATCTTTGGTAGAGATGATGCTCATTTTCTTCACATACTCCTTGGCCTGTTTCATGGCCTGCTCGTAGTCTGAGATTATAACTTTGTCAGAAGGTGCTAGCCAGGGCAAAATATCTGACAGAGCAATCACGCCATGCTGAAGCATCAGTGCGGTCAGCTTCTGCAACGAAAAAGGCGTCGCGCTTGCTGCGCAACAGTACTTGAACCCTAGGACCTCGCAGAGAACCTTGCGATCACTCATATACGACTTGATAAGGGGAATAAAAAGATCGTCATCTTCAGGCCGATTCTCAAACGTTTCCAGAAGGATATCCAGTACACGGTTTGGATCTAAATTAAAATAACCTGAAAGAAGCAAAAGTATATCATTTATGTTTCTGGTTAGATATTTGTTATTTTTGTTTAATTTCGATTTTGTTGATTATAATTTTACCAATCAATGATTTGATGATTTCTAAAACTGTTGGCACATCACTCTCAGGCCTCTCTTGGTTCAATTCCGTCACTAGTTTTGAGTACCCTTCACTCTCCTCTCGGAACAGATTGAACTTTCGTTGTTTGTAACTAAGAAAAATAAATATAATTGATTATCCCTTTTGATGAAAAGAGTTTGGAATGAACTTTTGTAATTGATTTGATTGAATTATGACGTACTAAAGTTTCGTCTTCACTTTGATGAATTTTGAGTTAAAATTTTGGTTCTTCAGTGTTCCCACTTCCTGAAGCGTTTCTATTTCTAATCTTTCCTTTAAAATTCTGTCTGAGAGGAACTGGAAAATAAAACGTAAATTACATCACAAAATATTAAAAATGGAATCATTTTAGTTGAGAATCGAAAAGAATTCGTCTTTAAAAAACCTTTTCTGATTGTTTGACGATATAATGATAAGCATTCCTCTCCTCTCCCTGCGTCTCAGCGTCTACGAGAGTGAAGATGTCCACAATAGCTGACGATATCAATCCATGGATTTTCTATAAAAAACAAAGAATAGCATTACATTTAAAGAATGCAACTAAAGACATTTCGATTGATTAATATTTCATACAATATGAAACAATAAAATGAAATAAAATAGTTCTCTGAAATTTGATACATTTATCAGATGTTTTCGGAATCATATCACTATTAAGACTCCATTAGCAAGAAAAACTTCCGAGGAATGTTATTAATTCGTTGTGAAAATACAACATTATAGGCTGCGTTTTTTAACTAGGCATATTATTATGTTGAAGGTTTTGATATGAAAAAAGTAAACACAAAACAAAATTGAATTAAAAAATGTGTATTTACTGTCAAATCACGTAGGGTCGACACGACAGCATCCTTTTTCAACGTGCCATTGATGCCATTTGAGATAAGTTCGTACAATCCTCGGTTCCATTCTGAAAAAAGAAAAATTTGCAAAAAAAGATTAGTTTGAATCCAAATTCAAATACAACATCACTTTTAAAACGATAATACATAAAAAAACTGTATAAAAACAACTGTTCTGAAACAAACAATGTCGTGTTTGTAAACAATACAGAAGCTCTAAAGTTTTTTATATTCAAAACAAAGCAAAAAACGCAAACGAAAAATAAAGAAGTCGAAATGAAATGGTGAAAGCAAGTTATAGGCAAATTTGTTCTTAAATAATCTATCTCCTAAATGTTTTGTAACCAAACTGGGTCTAAAAATTACCTGTAGTGTCTCCTTCCTTGTGTTTGTTTTTGACAAACTTGATGCTGCAAAGACAATTTAATTCACAGATTAACTTTTCGGGTCATGTAAAAGAGTTGAAACACAGGGCTGAACGTTTTTTACGAGTAGAAAACGTGCATACTCTTGGCGTCACTTTGTACACATAACCACTTACAAATCATTCTTCCCCTGTTTATCCCAAGACTTCCAAAATTCGGAGTTCCATCCTTTATCAGCCATACTCGCAGTCAATTATGCAAAAAAATGATTAAGTGTAATTATAATGCAATCACATCGACATCACAGATTAACAAGCGCCATTGTTTTTATTGTAAGTATTTTTTCTTTCGATTTCCAACCGCACAAAGTTTCACACACGGCAACGAAAACGGAGATCAGAGAGAAGGATCAGGGAAAAGTCTGAACTTAGGTGCGTAACATTTCTTGTAGCCAACTTCATGACGATGGATTTTCGGAACACACAACATTATTATCGTTTATAAATATATTATTTTCTGATGTATTTTTATAATTTGATAATTAAACTCTTATGCATTTATATTTTTGATACCAGTATTATATTTTTATGGCAAGTAATTATCAATAAAGAAGTTTTGCATAAAAGGTAAAATGCGTTCGTAGAACTCTGGTTCGTACCTTCTGTCTTTGTTTATGTCATTTAGCATTTTGATGATGTTGGTACCGCTGTAACCAAAGTGTGTTGTGTCACAACCACAACTTGTGTGTGTGTGCGAGTTATCGGCTGCACAGCTAGGCTCGTAACCCATAAAAAGTTGTTTTTTTTTGTACGAAATATTAAACGAAACACATGTCGATCTAAGGAAATACGTTAAACAAAACAGTCAAAATGTATCTGAAACTACTGCGATGTGAATCTATTCGTTCTTACAAAGCAATAACTCAAACGAGGCTGACGAATCATGTGAGTCGAGTAGGTTAAGTTTTGACCGAAACTGCATTACAAATTTGCATGATTCAAATTAACTATAGATTATTTTGTTCTTAACTCATTTCGACTCTTTTGCAACAAATACAAAATATTATATACCTTTTTTCAACTTGAAACCTGTCTACAACTATTATTTATTATTGTTTTGTTTATTTTTGTTTTCATCCTGAACTTGATTGGGTTGCATTTTATGCGCAATAATATCAATTGTTTATAAATTATTTCGTAGTTTCAGGTGGTTGTTCTAAGCAGGAATCTAAGCACATTCAAAAGAAATGATAAATATAATGTATCAGCATGCTATGGGCTGAGATTTCAAAACGGTTCGACTGCTGTTTTAAACAGTTTGATTGTACGACACCAAAGTTCAAAACCAATTGAGGAAATTCTACAGTTAAATAAACCTGAACCAGTAAGTGCAAGTGTAGAAACTGAAGCTGTACAAAATGTTGCCGCTAGCGAGGCAGCTTCAAGTCAAACAACTGCTCAGTGGGTTAGTGATACTGGAGAAGTTATACCTGGTATGCAAAAAATGTTCAAAAATAATGATAATTTGAACGTAGACAATCGTTTTGCTAGTTTGATTTGATTTGATATAGAAATTTGTACTTTACAGATATACCTACTCCACTCCCAGTAGAAGAAATAGTACAAGCGCTCAGTATAAATGGCGAACCAACTTTTGCATCGCTTGGTTTGTGTAATTACACTCCAGTAGGTGGACTTCAATGGATTATGGAATACATGCACGTCAGTTTTGATCTTCCTTGGTGGGCCACCATTGCCTTATGTAAGAATTGCAAACATACAAATATTGGATTCTATTGATTAGACAACGGTGCTTTATTTATTTATTTTATTCAACTTCTTTTCAAGGTACTTTAACTCTAAGACTAATGATGTTCCCACTGATGATCAGAGCTCAAAGGGCCGCAGCAGATACGACAGAGCACATGCCAAAAATTCAATACTTGACTCAGAAAATGACTGAGGCTAGACGGCATGGTGATATGTATGAAGGTGACAAAAATTATAACTCTAAATAACAAAATAACAGCAATTTAAGACCTTTGTTAATCCTCTTTTTTTGTAGCTTCATTGTACGGACAAGAGCTAGGGAATTACATGAAGAAACACAAGTTCAATCCTCTGAGATCCATGATAATGCCCATGGTTCAGGTTATTATCTTTTTATTATTTAGAAAAAATCATTACAAACAATTACGTTTTCACAAAATGTGATGAGAAATAAAAACAATTTTTGATTCCAGGCACCTGTATTCCTTTCGTTTTTCTTAAGTTTGAGAAAAATGGCGGAACATGTAGATAGTTTGAGTACTGGTGGTGCATTATGGTTCACGGACCTCACAGCGTACGATCCGTATTACGGTTTACCTTTAATAACAAGTGCGACCCTTTTTCTGACCCTTGAAGTTGGATCGGATTCTGTATCTGTAAAATACATGTCGCCTTTGATGAGAACCGGATTGAGGCTTTTGCCTGTCATTATCTTCCCGTTTATGATGCATTTCCAAGGGGTAAGAAATGACAATAGTCTAGCTTTTTATCAATCTGTAAAACAATGTTCACAATTCTCGAATTATTTATTGTTTTTGCAGGCTGTATTGGTATATTGGGTTTCCAATAACTTCATCTCTCTCGGACAAGTTTCGTTATTGAAAATACCCGCTGTTAGAGAATACTTTAAAATACCTGTAAAACAAGCCCCTGCGGAGTATTTACAAAAAACCAAATTGTCACCAAAAGGTTTCAAAAAAGGGTTCACAGAAGGTACGTCATTAAATTTTTAATTTTGTACATCTCTGTGTATTGCTTTTTAATTGAATATTTGTTCTACATGTTTTTAGCGATCTCCAATTTCAAAATAGCAAAACAAATTCGAGAGCGAGAAAGTTTTGACGCGATGAACTTCAGACAAGCTGGCAAAGGTCCGTTAAGGAAAACGTTTGACTTCAATCCAAAGGCTGTGCAATCCAAGCCGGCCATTGAATCGAAACAACGACACTAACTTTTCATTAGTTGCTCATCTCTGTTCTTGTATTATAGCTTTTTGTAAATTAAAATATAAGTATAGGTCTTTCAAATTATAACGTCTTTCATTTTATACTAAATAATTACACTCGACAATGTCAAAATTTAATCATAGATATCTAAACTTGAATTCAATTTTGACGTTGAATTAAAAAAATAGTAAAACCAAATTCCTCTTTTCAAGAAGCTTTTGCCTAAAATAGAAATTGACCATCCGGAAATGTTTGAGAACTCTCTAGGGAACCAAAAAGTACACAAATAAAAGTAACTTCAATAAATCAAACCGCCGTCGAACAAAAGAGCCAGAACGAAACACGTGTTCGAAGAAAAAAGAGAACAATAGAAAAATGCATCAATCAAAATTTAGCGGAAAAGGCGCGCGAAAAGCACGGATTGGAGCGTGGTGTCGCGCAGCCTGTGAGGGGCAACGGGGCTCAATGGCTGATGTGATACAACGCCCACCGTCAAACAGGCGAGCACTGAGCAAAGAGTAAATGGCGCGTCGGAGTCCGCTGCTGACACTCGACCGATTGATTTTTCGAACACGGAATAAGCAGCGAGTAGTTTATCAAGTGCGCGATGACGCCCAGACGAAGGTGTGGTTGACGCGCGACGATGCGCCAATCGAACCAAACAATCACTCTCGTTAGGTTATGGCCCATGCCGTCGTCCGTCTTGGCTGCAATCCATAGCGTCGCCCAATTCGTTTCACGTTTCGCTACACCGTTGTCGTCATGACCAGTTGGACCGAACGGATGCACCGGCGTGCCGCCAACCTCGGCAACGTGGTCACCAGTTGCGGACACCCCTCTTCCGTCTCGCCATACCCCAGAAGACTCGAAAAGTTGGTATTTTTCATGTAAACAAAACTTAGTTTATCCAGAAACAACTATTTGAAGAAACAAACTTTTGATCTAAACAATACGGAGATTCTTAATGTTATTTGTTTATTTGTTTATTGGTTGAGACTGTTTTTATCTTCTTTTTATCCTTTTCCCTTTCCATCACTCTGTCTCTCTCTTCTTGGAATTGTTTATCTCTTAGGCTTATCATGTTTCGCTTGTCATGGTTAATGTGATACTTTTATTGATCAAATCGAATCAAAGTTTATAGCAGGACATTAAGTAACCCTTCGTTTAGGTTGTTAAATCTTTAAACAATAATTCGTACTTTTGTTATTGCTTTGATAACAAAAAAAATGTGTATAAACTGTCAAAATAGTTTCAGTTCATTTTGCTCCAAAATGAGTTCTTAAAAATAATAAAACAATTAATTAACTGGAAGGTGAACTGTTTTGTTCATATATTTATAAAGTTTAAACAATTTTTTATTGAAATTACAAAAGCAATTATAGAATTTAAAATCTGTAAAAAAAATCAGTTGAAATTATTGATCTCTGTGTTTCTATGTTTCTTTTTCTTCCTTTTTTTTCATTTTCCCCTATGTAAACAATGGAACAAACTTTTGTTTCGCGTTCCGCTGAGAAAATCAATAACATCTTGACAGACGGGAGACAACAATTCTGTCGCGCTTCGAAGGCGCTCAACAATCGTAAACAACAAATTGATCGCGTTAAAATTGTCGCGCCTACTGGCTTAACTTTCTTTTGTTTATTATCCCGATCGCTGATGCGCTTTCCTGCATACATTTCAAACTTTGACAGTTGGCAAACTAAAAATAACACCTCAGGATTTCTTTCTGTTTCTCTCGTTTCTTCATTAGCTCTCTTTCTTTGTCAATTTTAAATTAGTTAGTTTTATTTTTTGGAAAATTCTAATTACAAAATTAGGTTAATAAATAGTGCTATTAAAGTGCCATTAGACAAAGATTACAACTAGTGCGATTAAAATTGAAAAAAAAAGTCGAGACAAAATGTTGAAGTTATCAGCGTATGTTTGTTCCTGGTCATTTCACGGCTGACAAAATTTATGGCCGCTTGAAAGCGACTAATTGGATGTCTCAATTTACGCCCAAAAATCAAGCCCACTCTAGTGGACATTTATTCTCTTGCACCATTCATGCATGGCCAAAATTTATGCGTTGGCCTTGCAAAATTGTGTTGTAAACTATTTTATAAAACAGCCAAAAAATGTAAAAAAAATATGAGCTCATTTAATATTCATTCCAATTTATTATCACGAAACATTTTTTGTTAGTCAAAGTAGATTTGGAAGTATGTGTAAACATCGTCAACGAAAAAATGAAGAATTTCTATGATACGAAAAACAGAAGGGGAAACTGAAATATTTGAGATAAGATTGTAGTGAAAAAACAACGAGAAGGCTATAAGAAGCGAACAGAAGGAAATGAGAGTGTAATGACTGAACTTTGTCATAGGGCAGCATCGTTGATACTAATAAAATGTTTCTAAATAAATTACAATCGCTAAAATAAATACTTTTCTGTTGTTTCATTGTCCCACATGAGTCAGATTGTGATGTCACGATAGTAAATAAATTAAACTATAGTCGGTTATTTGTTTAATTTTGATGTAACATTTGTAACCGATGAGATCACTAATCAGATCATACAACTAAAAGAAAAAATAAAATAAAACTGAAATTGAAATATTGTTTTTAATACCTATTACAATGATAAATTAATAGAATTGAATAATGGAGGCGTAACTAATTTAATGATTGTTGTTTCAGAGTCAAATTTGGAGTTCCCCTAGATGAGGTCTGCAAAAATGACATTCCTGGTCCACTTTTGGTACGAGTTATAATTTGTTACACTTTGAATATGATTTCACATTGTAATGCTGAAATTCAAGCTGAGTTGTAAAATCTAAAACAAATTGCATAACGTGGTCAAGTGAGCTTTTAATGTTACATTAAGGAAACTACTTAACGCTATTAACTGCGATGTAAAATCATGTTACTTTGTTGAGAAATTCATGGCAAGCCGCAAAGATAGAATTCGCAACTCACAACAAAAACTTGTTTGAACATTTTTAAATTCAATCAAATATCTAATTATCCAATTCGTAATTGTATTATATAACATCAAATTACTCAATTATAAACAGTTCATGTTATTTCTAGTGTTAAAAAAAGTGCTACATGTTCATTTGTACTTTTAGGTACTGATTTTGAAATTGAACAAAGAAGCACCATCGCGAAAAGATGTGTTCCGAGCGCCGGGTCACCAAGGCAACATGAAGAAGCTCATTCATTTTCTGCAGACCGGCCGATTAGTCAACATGGATAACTTCAGCGTTTACACGATAGCGAGCGTTCTGAAGAAATTTCTGCGCAAAATTCCTGGCGGCGTGTTCGGCAGAGAGGGCGAGCAACAATTATTCACGGTCATTCAACTCGACAGTATTGAGCAGCAAAGAGACCAGATTCATAAGTAATGTCCATTCCTTCTACACATTCAGTCCACATTCCATCTGTTAACTTATATAAATAAAACTATCAATCCAAAATTCGAAATTCTTCAAACCAAAATTTGATCCGACCGAAATAATATTTATTACGAATGCAAATATTCGGAACGTAGATTTTGATCGTTGATTGTGAGTGGACTGAATTTATTTGCACTAAATTTGAATCAAGTTTTGTATTAACGACGTGGATGTTTGTGCAGTTTGATCACGTCTCTGCCGACCTACACGCAACGTCTGCTGGTCTTGTTGTTCGGGACATTCAGGGTAGTAGCTGTAAACAGCGAGAGGGCTCACACAGGGATGTCGAGCGAGGCTCTAGGTGTGTCAGTTGCCCCTTCGTTCTTCCAAAGTTGCGTTAGCGATGGAAAGACTGCGAAAATGGAAGATGTTCTTAGGTTTAAGGTAAACTTTCTGTTACTTTTCACTCCATTCAATTGAAATCTATAACAAAATATTTAAAAAGAGACGGAGAAACATCGATTTTTGGCAGCACTCGCGAGCTTTTCTGACGCTTTTTCGTTTTCATTCGACGTCACCAATATTTATTGAACGTGCGTTACCGAGGCATTTGATTCGCGGTATTGTTAAACAAAGGGCGATTAACATAGTTATGCGACGGCAAATATCCGTTCAATATTTATAATCGGCTCGATGTTTATTAAAGCTACGAGAATGCAATTCGTATTAGCCTGCATGATTAACTCGATTTGTCACTATCATCGTTTCATTGCGAATCGTACACAACTGTTTATACTCACTATTTATATTTGCTTACAATCATCGCCAGGCGGAGGTGACAGTAAGTCTAACATAATAACAATTCCGATTACTGGTTATGTTTTGCGTGCCTGCTGTGTTACAGTTTCATTTTAAATTTGCCGAGACAATGAGCAGTGCATTCATCACAAACTCAAAACTTTAATTCAAAAATCGTTACCATCTTCCTACCTATTGTCCCTGTTGATTTTGTTGTTTGTCAATTCTGCTAATCCATTTTTTGCGACTGCACGATTGTTGGTCATTGTTTAATTTCAATTCCCCGTTCTTATGAAACAAAAGATAGTTAAAAGTTCAAAATTACGATTGTCCTGAGTTTGAAATTGTGCATCCAACTGTGCCTGTTTTTGGACAAGTTACCAGTTCAATAGTATTTGCTATGGTTGTTAAAACTTGCCAGAGGGTGAACGTAAAATGTGATTTTCATTTTCAATAGGTCGCCACGAGGGTGATGAAGTTTATGATCGACAATTTTGGGGTGTCAAATCTGTTCGGACGAAAGAATTACGAGTTTTACGCTCGCATCACCGGACGAATATTGAAGGTGGAGGAAGATTGGATTTTCAGTTTTCGGTACCCACCTGATACCCTGGTGTCACGTGAGTATTTTCTTACCCTGAATATTCTGCAATTTTTCACTTTGTAAAAGTAAAGTAAGTTAGCAAGTTGGGATTTTGATTCTGTATTAGAAACCCTATAGAATATTGCATCTTTGTGGTTGTAGATTTTTCCCTTAACATCACTTTCGATCTTTTATTTTTCGACTGAAGATTAAAAACGCATATTTTTATTTTTTTTCTCGAGGGTGTTTTCATTTGACTTTAACAACACTTTTTTTGTTTGCAACTCCACAGGTTTCTGATTGAACTAAACCTAAACCTTTTTCAACCCCCTCTCCTTGTGTTATTTGTAACTAAAAAAACAATTTGAATCGATTCGTAATTAAAAGACCACAATTCGAATATCGCTATAGGGCAATTGTCGTTCGAAGCGGAAAAAACTTGGTTGCAATACGAATGCGAAAGATGGGGCCTCAATTTTAATCTAGAATGTAAGTGGCCTGGCACACCAATTTTACACTCAGCACGAAATTCACGTCATTCTGATTTGAAAAATATTAAAGTTCCGTTTTAATTACAGCCATGTCTCATCAGGAGGAATCGCAGTCCACGCCAGCACTAATTCACGTGCCAGAGGCACTTGAACTTGCCACTTCGCTCGAACTCATCCCGGAAAACACTCTTCTTGAAAGTTACACTCGACTCTCTGTCAGCTTAGAGGAAAACGGATTCTTTCAGGTAAAAATTAAGGTATAACTTGACAAATTTTGGTTCATTTTCTAAAGAGCATATATTAATTTTCATCTTACACTGAGAAAACTGATGAGATTTAAATTAAACTACAATATTATGAGACATCAAAATTTTCTCAGTGTACTTTTTTAGTACATTTTTCATTTGTATAAACACAAAACATTGATAGACATTTTGATTATTAGCAGGCATCAAGTAGATCGTCAAGTAACGGAAGTCATCATTCGAGGCATGCTGGGATGACACTGGACGAACTGAGAGACGTGAATCGTTATGCTGAAAGCACCAAGAGTCTCAGCTACTTGCCCCAGGTATGAGTCATGCCTGCTCGCCGAGAAAAAAAACAAAACAGATAGACAAAATTGTTTCGAAATCGAAAGTTCGCCTGGGCCTCTCGCAATTTGCTTTTAGCAGCACAGTATTAGGTGGATGAATGTCGAGTGCACAATAACACGAGAGTGTAGTTACACAGAACACAAAGAGTGTAATCCTTCTTAGATTAAGTCTGATCGAACCTTTGCAGTATCAAGTTATTAAACCGACTAACGCGCCACGCTTGGTACTTGGCAATAATCGAATTAACACGTCTGTTCTTAGATTAAGTTTGTCGATGTGTAAATATGTGTTACGTTTAAGATTTTTGTGGCAAGCGACACACATATCCCGAAAAATAACGATTTGAAGCATGTTGATCTCGTATTTAATCGACTCTTAAATTATAATTATATTATGAATTATTCATTTCTACTGATCATTGAACTCGCCGGACCAATGATGATCGTTCTTGTATTATTGGAATTCAGTATTTTCGTATCGATTATATATTCTTATTTATCCAATCTTATTTAACTAGAAAACATAAAACCGTTAATGTTGTTGATTTGTTTTTTCTTCTCGTTTGTAAAAATATTTGCACGTGGTTTTTTACACTTTGTTCTGTTTTCTTTTCTCTGATTGTTGGTGGTTTGTTTTAAACTCTCCAAGATCAATTATACGAAACACTGATTTTGAGGGAAAGAATAACGAAACTACGAGTTTGAATTGTTCAATCAAGTCAAATATGTAAATTGATGTCTCGCAATTATGTCAGCAATCAAATTTTGCATTGACGATTCTTATTATTATACTATGATTATTATTTGTTACGATTCTTCTACATATAAGACCGTTCGATGAGTAACGAGTTGTAATCCAATGACTGTACAAAGTTGTAGCTCTTAGTTGTACACTTTATAATTGTTTTTACACACCGATTTTTGTAATGAAAAAAAAAAATGTTCATGTACGCCAAAATATACCGATCAGTCACAAGAGCACTTGTTTTTTATTTGAACGGGCATTGTTTCTGACACTATTTATGGCTTTCAAATTAATTGCACGATCTTGCAACTTCTGATTTCAGAATTCTTACAATCGTTTACTAATGTTAATGAGTTCATATTTTGAAATAGGTTCACGAAAGACAAACAGCACGAATGCGAACTAGATCCGAATGGTTTTTGACACCCGTTGGAGAACGACTCAAAGAAACTGATAGCGATCCTCTGACGATACACATTTTGCGAGGTTCAAATCGGTCTTCATCCGGTAATATTGGTAAGTTGCAAAATATCACTTTTCAATTTGATACAAAAAAACAACAAACATGGATAGGATTTGATTCGAAAACTTGAAATTTAAAAATTATAGCAACTGGATTGAGTGCAAGCGCGGAATCAGTGAAACGTCCAAGTTTGAGAAGAAATTCATCGAGAGTTCATCGCAGTTCATCTCGTCGTAACAAAGAAAACGGAGCGAAACAAAGGTCTTCTGAAGCTTGCAAGTCGCGTTCATTGGAGACCGTGAAAAATGGTAACAAATCGAGTCGATCGGGTGGTAAGGAACATCAACCGGTGGAGAAGATGATGAAAAGCAGCGACGAGGTCATTGACGAACACGAGGGCAAACAGGTGATGCCAGGATCGGCGAGCGACGTAGCCATCGGGCCGCAGGACTGCACCGAGATGGACGTGCAGACGTTCCACGTGACATTGACCTACAAACCGCGCATTTGAGCAGCCAAATCCAGTCCAATGATAATCAATTGGACCGACAATTGATAAACGATGCGTTATTTATTCAAATTTTATATTATTTATTGTCAATCGAATTTTAAATGATACAAATAAGTAGAAAGTGAGACGAATTTTTGTTTTGTTTTTTTTTTTTTTTTTCGAGAGACACAAATTTGTTTAATGACGGATTTCGGATCTATTTTATTGAATTAAAAACGGTCAATAGTGTTTTGAGCGTGTCATCGGGACTGGGCAACTTTTTGCAAACGTACAATAGACCGTTGCGTCCAGTATTGCACGAATATTTTATACGAATCAATTTTTACTCTATTTAGGTACGTTTTTATGTTGTCGTTCATTTTCTCTGTTTGTATTCGATATTATTCAACACGGATCGAGTATTTTTTAATTGAATTCTAAACTTGTGATAATCCGACGTTAGGCCATAGCGCGGACACGCGTTTCTGAGTATTGTACACTAAGTTGTTGATTTTTTGCATATTTTATCGACTTGATTGAAAGGAGCAACCCACCAAATGTCGATTGTATCTTATTATTATACACCTCGAAAGTATTCACTCTGTAGTATTAAAAAAACAAAAAGAGCTCGTCGCGCTCTCCTTGTCCAGTTCTGAACGAAACAAAAAAACCCACGTTCTAAGTGACTCTTATTCTTACAAGTAAATATTACAACACAGTTCGATTCCGAATGGGCAGACAAGCATCAGTCATCGATCTTTTTAAACGGTTATAAGCTCATGCGAGCCACCACTGTCATGGCATTTACCGCTCATTCCATTGTCATCAAATTTTACCTTTTTGTCGTTGCATTGAATGATTAATAGAAATAAAAAATAAATCGTCAAAAAATTGTAACTCTCACCATTCCAGATGCATTTACATTTGAAAAACGTTCAGAAGTCGACGTGAGAATCGTCAGAATTAATAAACATACAGTTTCCATTGTCTATTGTCCGATATCTAGGATAAATCTGCGTAAACAAGTATATTCCAATAAGTGGCATATTAAAATAAAATAATTAACAAACGATTCAGATATAGTCACATGGTTTCGATCGCTGAAGCTCAATTTTCAAAAGAAAAACGATATTCTATTCGATCGCAATTGACAAGTCGTTGCAATAATCATTGAATCATTCTTTTATTTTGTTCTGATGAAAAAGAATGAAATAAATGCCTCAGCGAAGCGAAAGTATTAATAAACACATCACCGTAACGATTATTCAAAACGAACACTTCACTCAATGGCTCTCTCATGAGCAAAAGGACCAAGTCCTCTGCCACGTTATTTACGACAAGTGTTTTTGTAATGAGTATTATTATACATTGGAACTTAGTCGTATCGTGAATAATTGAGAAACGTAGTAATGAATTAATAATAATCATTATATAAATGATGTGGAAGAAGCAAGCGCCCAACTAAAAGGCTATAGCATTTCTGATATGACAGAAAATGTTGATTGTAAACGCCCCATACCGACTCGTTTTTATTCTCAAATGACTTTGTGTTCCAGGTTGTTTACAGATGTACACACCGGTGTAAAACAATACAACTATTTCATAACTGTGAATGTAACAATAAGCAAACGCATGACGATATTGTATACCTATGATGTGTATTGTCGTTTACAAAACTTTGATTGCGCGAGTGATTTTCAAACTTTTGAAACGAACAAACAGAACTTTGTTCACTGTTTCAATTTTTTCTCTGAACTTGTTGTTTGATTTATTTTGTTCGATCGATAAATGCAATTATTCGATGAGAGATATGTTGAGTCTGAATATAATAATAAATAGAAATTTTGTACCTAGGAAATCTAACTTTCCTCCTTCGTGAAAATAATTTTTTCTATATGAAATTGTACTGGTAGTGAATGTATTTGACGATACACAAAGTAATTATTTCGAACATCAATTATTTCATAGAACTCCTAACAGCGATCTTTTCTTTTTGACTTTGTAATTGTTTTTTGTCGAACGACGAGTCTTATCATATTGTATATACATAACTGGCATTATTTGCGTGAAATTGTGATACGCGTTTGCGATGCTGAATTCGAATCAAACATTCGATTCGAGACCAGTTTCTGATTCACGTTTGTCTTCGAGTCTTTTTGAAGTCGTGTAAATAATTGCATTGAAACTGAAGTGACAAAACAAACCAATTTCGTTCGATGTCGTGTGAACCAAAGAAATTCGTAAAGAATATTATTTGCGATAATTTTTTTTACATCAGAAGATCGATAAGTGTAATAAATTATGTTTTATACGTATAATATGATACTAAGGGCACGATTTTTCGACAAAACGGTGTCCCGAAAAATACGCTAGATATATTTTATCGTTTACATATCATTAGGTTTAATGTTTCATTCGGTTATGTTATTTAGCAACGAAAATCATTTTAATATATATCAGTTCATGTTCTTATGATTAATTATTATGAAATTTTATTATTTATATAATATATATTACATCGTAAGTCGATAGAAACAAGATTTCAGGCCGTTAGCCTGACAGCCATTGTAGCCATGGTAAAATACGATTATCCAAACTGCTTTTCTGTTATTTCTTATCTAACATAACTTTATTTAAAAATGACAAATGATTCTGAGTTGCAGATTTGCAATGAAAATTGAATTCATATACTTGATTTGAGTTTTTGTCGATATGTTATTTGAAAGTTCGACCAAATGTGTTTTCAATAACTTTTTTGAAATTCTGCACATCTGTAATTGCAACTTTCTTTATAAAAATCAAACAGGACATCAATAAATGATAAAAGAAATACTGGGAGTTTCGAAATTGTAATAAATATAGACCACAATCACACGTTTATATATACTTATTTTATTGCATTTTTTCATCGTTAGGCTTACAATACTTTGCTTGTACACATAAATCTTTGGCCTGTGGTTAATTCGCTGTCTTTACATATGATATGAAAACTAAAGTGACCAGTTTATTTTCAGTACTCTTTTTCTGTTATTCTTCACTTTGGCAGGCAACAATAAATTTGTTTGATGGACATTCTATCACATTCTCTATTTGGTGAATCCCAATCGAGACAGGCGAGTCAACCAAAAATAAGTAATCTATTATCTACAGTTCCAGTTTGATGGGATTCGCCAAAAATGAATATTTTGAATTGCACTACTCGTTCTATCGTAGCTTTTTGGTTTCATGATAAAATGCAATCACAAAATACATTTGTTTTATTCTATTCGTTTCTCGATTATGATTAACATGGGAACTGCCAAGTCTGATAAAAAAAGATAATACTGATTTTTATACGTGCACCAGAAATTTTCTTGCATCAACCAAAAACTGGACACGAAATAAGAAAGAACTTTGGAAGATTGTGAAAAAAGAACAAAAATGTTCGTGAGTTTTTGGCAGATATGAAATTATACAAATTGTATGTGTAAAATTGATTGATGCAAAGCATCTAAGAGTTTGTAATGATAAATTTGGCACATGTGCGTACGAATAAAATTACCTTACAGAAGCACATCTCTAAATGTTTCTAAAATTTGTGTACCTATTTATAATCATTCAGCGAACGTATACTTGACTAGTTTAGGTTTACATGTTTCAGACTTTGGGTATAACACTTAAGTTCTAAGTTGAATCTCTCTGTACATGGAATAACAACGTAACTCATCGGATAACATTGAATCTAATATATTATAATACTGAAATAGTTTCATCTACGAATCACATATCAAAATTCACTTTCAATTTTCGTACAAATTGTTTCATCATTGTTTTTTTATCAATAAGTTTGTTGTTCATACGTCATACTTATTCAATTTGTAACATTTCAACTTGAATCAGTACAAATAATTATGCCATTAACTTATAAAATGTCATAATCGAAAACTAAACTTGGATTTTAGCATCGATTTTCAAACTGAACTCATTTATTAACAATATAATCTAATATCACAAACCGAACTGACCGATCAGAGAAAAACTAGTTGACCTGATCAAAAAAACAGTCCTTACAGTTTCGATGTTGGAGATTGATTTGGCAAAAATCGCTTAAAAAATAATTCATTTGAAGTTGTTCGTTTCACTCAGACTGTTTATTTGTCAGTTATTTTATCGCCAGGGTTAGATTGCTAACTATTTATTGATTAATTAGAGTCGTTCAGCTATGTTTCACTGTAACAGTATAATAAACTCAAAATACTTTCAAGTATTTTGGTAGATAAAATTATTACGTACTTTTTATAGACATACAAAAAATGTTCCGTTCAAAGTTAACTAACACATCAAACCCAAGTGTCTAAAACTTTAGAAATTATTTTTGACACAAATATTTCGTACAGTCTTGATGCAATTAGAGTGATAACGTTATTGTGCTACAATGTCACAGACTATGATTTCAATCTCAGTCGCAAAAACTGAGTTCTTAGGCTTCTGCATTATCATTCGTCAATTTTCTTGTGTAGACAAAATATTTATGCATTATTTATGACCACCTTTTTTAGTTAGCTTTCAAATTCCATCACCAAATTGAACAAAAAAACTCCCCGTGATAAAATTCAAAAGCCACTTTTTTCAGAACCAAAAACGACTGCCTGAGCATATTCATTTTATACTACTGAAAATGGAAAAGTTACAATAACAAAAATGAAACCCAAAATTTGATAGAATTTAAAAACTACTTCTTTCAACACCGAATCGACTGTCTGAGCATATTCATTTCATACTACTGAAACTAGAAAAAATCAATTAAGGATTGAAAAGAACCAGAAAAAAATGGAAGAAACACTAGAACCACTCTTCAAAACGGTTGCCGACGGTTCACCTCATGAGATCAGCAGCTCGTTGTCGGTCTCGATGGACCTCTCGAGGATGCATTCGTTTCCTGTGAGAAAAGCAGTTGCCCGAGCTGGCAAACGCCTTGGGACAATAAGGACACTGGTATGGTCTCGCGCCAGTGTGCTGGTTGATATGAAACTTCAAATCCTGGTTGCGCTTGAACGTTTTATCACAGAGGGGACAGGCGTGGGGTCTCAGGTCCGAGTGGGTGATGCTGTGCGCTCGCAAAGTCGAGTTCGTCGGGTACACACGACCGCACACGTTGCACGGAAACTGAATCCCACCGTGGTATTCTTTGTGTCTGTACAAATTAGACTGCGTTTTAAATCTGAAAACAAGTAAATAAACGTATTACTTGCAGAAGTGAATTAGTTATAGAATTATTATTTGAAATGTTCATTTTCTCACATTCGCCCACAAATGTCACAGCCGTACTTTCCCTTGGGCCGATGTGTCTCAAGGTGTACTTTAAGATTGCCTTTTGTAGATATTGTTTTACCGCAAATCGGACAGATAAAGTTACTACTAATGGCGTTGTCTCCATTCGACCGAAGAACCCCGCTATCCTTCAGAGGTCTCTTTTCGTTGAGGTTCCGGTCCCTGGGAAGGTGCGACCAGAGATGATTCTGAAGTCCGATTTGCGAAAAAAACGAAGCCAAACAGATTGTACACTTGTGCACCTTCAGAGATGTTTCGTCCGAGATTTCTTCGTCGCTGCAGTCGACTTGCTTGTCTTCTGCATCTTTTTCATCTGTGTCTTTGTCATCCTGCTCTGAATATCTGGAACATCCAAGAATTTCAAATATTTCAAGTTTAAAATTTCAATTTTGATCCAAATCTAATTAACTTTACAGGATTATTTAATCCGATGTTTCTTACATGCGTGAGTGTAATTTGGATTTATTTTTCGACACTTTTTCTTCACTCTCGGAAGAATCAGAGTAGTCGGAAGAAGGTTCGTCTAAACTGTACTGAAGAAACAACATTGGGTCAACTTTAACTTCCATCTCCACCATCTTGGGTGATATTTTTTCTTCTTTTTTATTTTCAGACGGTTCCTGCTCGTTGTCTGAAGAAATATCAGAGCCCTGAAACGAATGAAAAAGTGTTCGTTGATTTTATTTGAAGTTTGAATACACAAAATTTTGTCGGTGAAAATAGGTTGATAGAAACTTTAGTTAAGATGGAATGTAATAGTCCCCTGTCCTCCATCCGCTTCATAGCTTTTTCAATGTCAGATTCTTCTTTTTTACTTTTAACCACCACATCCCCTTTGTTCAGTTTCTGTTTCAATTTGTCCTGCATCTTCAAGGCCATAAGAGCGAATCGGTGTATGCCATCAAGTCTTTTGATACATGTTATGCACACCACTTTTGGCAAATTATCTTCTGAAGAGACCTGCAAGAGTGATTGAAATAATACCAAGACAATGTTTTCTTTTATATTCACAAACATTATTTTATTGTTTCATGTACTATTTTTGTAATTTGAATTTAAGGTGAACGTTGGTTAACGTAACGTTGTGAGATTAAAAAACATTTTAATTCAAGTTTTATCTGTCAATTGAAACTTTTTTAGTACCAGAAATTTTAGTTAAAAGTTGTTAAGTACTTTTGAAACATCAATTTTGTTCGTAATTGTGTTCAAATACGTCAGTGGAAATGATAAAAACTGTGATTAATTTATTAATAAGCGTATTGATCCCCCACAAATAACAATGCAGTGCTTTTCAATCAATATCTTTTATAATGACATACTTTCGTATATAGGTGTACATATCAGGATTCGGTTCATTCGAGTTTTTTCAATAATCAAGCCCTTCGTGTTGTACAAAAACAATTTATTGACTATCAAACATAAAAATTACATCAAATCAACATCTTTGATAAGTTTTGAGTAACAACAAGTTACAGATTTGTGAATAGACACAGCATTTTTACATTTCAGAAAATTGACAAAATAATTGGTTCAGGGATAAGATGAAAACTAGGAAAAATGATATGGTCTGATTGAAACTTATGAAAATGTGCGAAAAATGAATTGCAAATGCTGATGGTCGTTAATTAGAATTATCATCTGACATTTTGGCTCTCGAAATTACTGTATTTATAGACGCACTCATAATGTATAACGCGCAGCATTCGGGTGACGGTACACGGTCCGTGGTAATCAATAAAATGCTAATTTTTTACACTTTTACAAGCGTTCGCAAAATGGTAGCTTTCAAAACTCCTGGTTCCTTGACAATTTTGTCCAATTCGGTTCAACTTCAAAAATCAATACCCAAATCAAACACAAATCAACTTTTCAAACTCGAAATTTTGTTTCTATATTACTAAACTAACACAAAATTTAAAACAATCATCACGTCTGTAAAATAAATTCAATAAAAACAGAGTTCAAAAATAAAATTTCAGCATTTCACTAGTTCAAAAAATCGTTTGCCGATTTCAAAGTCACCATGATGATGGATTTAGGATCGACACAAAAAATTATGTCCAACTTTATGTTACGAAAAATGTTACTTTTGCAAAATACAAGATGCAAAATTATAACAAGATGCAATGGATATAAATAAATTAAAAAATGATAATTAAAATGTATAGATAAAGATGATAGAAGGAAACAAAATGGCGTGGATGTGGACCGATCTCTTACCAGAATGTAGAGATATTTGCGAATGTACGCCTGCAGGCAGTGCCTCCTACCCTCCTCGGCAAAAATGTGCACGGCGCCGTTGGTTAGGATGTCGGTCGCACAGATGCGACACTGCTGATCCGCGTCGGTGCCCATCGATAAAACGGAGAGCAGAGGAAAGAAAACACCGTGAGGGATGATGATAAATAACGCGAAATCATGAGACGCGTACTTGTGACTAATTGCGAGAGTCGACTGGCAAGTCACTTTCTCAGCGGTGCATCTTCGTGTCACCGCGGGCTTGATTATTCTAACGATTTTTTTTTACTTATGACCCCCAGAATTGGCGAGATTACTCTGACACCGCGCCGCCGACGCGCTTTAAAAACGACGTCGGCGCCGGGCGTCGGCGTCTCCCCCGAAACGAGTGCTCAATACAAAATATATAATAGCATTCGTCGATTTGAAAAACATATATATATGTGGCTCATCTATATCTGCAGCCACCCGCTCTTTCCACCCCCTCGCCGAGCTACGTCGCTTGCCAGTGTTTAACTTTTTATCATCGTTGTGTTAACTACACAAATTCATCCCCTCCTTTTCTTCTCCCTCACTCTCTGCACAAATGCATCTTCCTTATTTTTTGATATACATATTGTTCATTTGTTTAATCACTGGTTGTAACAAATTTAAGAATAGTGTCGACTAGTCGAATTTGTAACGACCCTTAAAATAAACGATTAAGTTGGGAATTGCATAACAAACAAGCAAATTTTGTTACAACTTTTATTAATTGGACGACAACAGTTTGTCTTTTCAAAAAGGAATTTTATTTTTATAAACATCTCAAAACTAATATGTAATAAAATTGGTACATGTGATTATTGAATTACTCGATTTCGTATTGTAATTTGATTACATCTAGAATATATTAGCAGTTGAACAATTTGCTCGACAGTTGTGTATAATAAATACCTACTTAGAATATGTGTGACACTATTTATCATTGCCCAAACGGAGTCAATCAAGAATTTATGATTTCAGCTCATATGAATTAGCGAAAGTGGAGCACAGTGTTGGTGTTAAAATGGAAACATGTAGACGACAAGTTCGATAACAATTAAAATGTATAGAGAGGTCAGTTGAAAAGATATACAAAATTAAAAAATATATTAACTCGATGTAATGTTAGTATAAAAAGTCACATCTGCGCACAATAAACATTGAAACAGTAAAAAAAAACATTATTCCAATGGAAATTAGAGTCATTTATACATAATTGATTTTTAGAATATGTTTCTTGATCATCTTAGAACTACTCTATTTGCTGTTTTATTTATAATTAAAATGATCTTAAAGTTTATAAACTTATAACGAATAATGAAGTAACATCGAGATCAGTGCCATGGGGGCGAGAAGATGAATGATGCCGCTACTCCGACAGACAAGGTTTTCGTATGAGAATGTGTATTTTATCATGTCTGGGTACCTGTAGTATTTGTCATCTGAAAATAAATTCAGAAAATATATCATAAGCATCAATTAAAATGTACCTACATCATTATAAATTGTATGAAATTGAAAATAGTTGAAGTTTTTTATTACCTGATGAATAACTAGAATACGGACGAACATCAAAGGCTCTCACACTGAAGTAGTAAGGTCGACAATCCTGAATCAAGTATGCATCGTCGCAAGAAAGTCTTGTTTCATACGCACTGCCTGTGAAGTTTCTACAATAACCTCCGGCAGATTTGAGGCGTTCAATTGTCTCAGCATTTATTGGTTCACGGTATGTACATATTTCGAGAGGCACTCCTGAAGTTTTTATCTGAATCTGTGAAGAAATTTCATGTTATAAACAATGTGATGTAGAAAAAGGAGCACTTTTTAATGGATGATATGAAAAATTACCCTAATTTTTGGTTCTCTGTACGGATCATTATTGAAGAAGTAGTTTCCATGAATTCTATAAAATTTCACTCCTCTGGGTTCAATGTAATCGTCGTACGAATTCGTCGATCCTGATGCTTGGTAATCGTGACCACACTGGGAATTGATCAGTCGTTGAGGAACTACAAAATTGAAAGCAGTTTTAAAAACGTATGTTAAATCCTCAATTTGTTGATTTATCCAACATTTCGAGTTTACTAAATAGTTTAGAAAATTTTGATAAAAAGATTGTTCAAAGTAATTTTACCTAATTTGATCCTGTTTATAAGTTCTGCAGTCGCAGATTCTCTGCCCATATTAAAGGAGAATAAGTCCGTATTATAATTAAAAACAAATCTGGTCCATCGATTGACATTTCCGTTGGTGAAAAATAAAATCACACTATCTAAAATTGGAACAAACTTGTGTACTACTTTTCAATTGATTTTATTGATACCGCACAAATAATTTCTCGAATTTCTTACCAGGGACTTCTTTCTGAATCCTCTCCATCTGATTACTGTAGTAGACATCAGCATCTTGCATGTTTTCTTCATTTTCGCCATGGGGCATAATCAGTACGACGTCAGATTGTTGGCCACCCAAACGGAGTTCTTTTTCTCGTCTCATTTTCGCTGGCTGGATTTGATCCAATGTGCCGAAAATCGCGGCCATTTTTACGCCTCTTGGAACTATGAATTTCATTGAAAAAAATTGATAAAACTTATCAAATTGTACATTGAAATAAAGAAAGTAGAAAGTGATATTATTATTATTATTTTTTACAAAATACTTACATCTTTCATAATGTGATTGGTTGAACATTGCATGAAAATCACTAATCGAGTTTGTAGAGTTCACAATAATGCTACCATCTTTAGCGTTCAAAATTGTAAAATTACTGTTGTGCGGTCCAACTTCAACGGCTTGTAAAATTTCACTAAAAAAAAACAAAAAACAATGAGAAAAACATTTATGTGTAATTGTTCTTTATGAATTTGAAAAGTAAACTTACACAAGAAGATTTCTTATAGTGTCGAAACTCCAATTCGTGTCCACGAAAATTGTAAGATCCACTGAGGGTTTATTCTTCTTGATGTAATCGTTGGTCAGAGGACTTCTCAGGAAGTTGGAATTCTCCGGTCTGCATTCAACTGTGGAAACATCGCCTTGTTGTTCTGAAACAATGTTAAGCAATTATTCAACTAAAACTGTTACTTACGTTTTAATACATTTTCTTTGGTTTTTTTTCAAAGTTTAATTCAATGCAAAAAGATGCGTTGTATTTACCGATTAATCTCAAAAATTCATTGGCAACATTCATAGAATATGTTGCTAACAATGTTTCATTGAACGATGATTCTGCTATTCTAAGTTTGTCCAAAATCTGCGAGGCAACTAGAATCTGAAATACCAAACTGAAATTAACAAATGATCTTCTTGTTTTCAGAATTGATTTCAACTCTTTGACAAACCTCTTCTCGCAATTTTTCAACATTGAATATTTCGTTGAACAGTTGGTTTCTATTACAGGAATTGTATTTTTGGTCAAAAACACCTCGTGAGCTGTAGTACATGTCCAAAATTTGATACAGTTTCAAATTCGGATACATTGAGTACCACTCTTTGACTTTTCGTGATAAAATTAAACCATCCATGCCTCCTTTGAGTTCGGCCGCAGTAAACTCGTAGCCAACAGGGAGATTGTTGTCTTTAGAAATGAAGTACCATTTAGGGATCGTTGTGGAATTCCAATTTCCAGCTACTGCCAAATTGTAACTTTTCATTGGACCTTGTCTTAATGTCACTTCAGCTAAATCACCTAAGAAAGTAAAACATGTTTTATGTATATTTTGATTTGGAGATTTTCAATCGAAGTTTGGGTTGAAGAAAATAATGTTAAAATTACCGGTCAAGGTAGAAAACCATCTATTGTCAACACTAGAGTGCAAAAATTTGTTGTCTACCATTTTATAATTTCTTAGCAAATTTTTCAGCATAACAGACTGTTCATCCAGGCCAGAAGCTATTCCTGCAATGACTGCTCCTAAGTTTACAGTTCCTGATCTGAAAAATGAATTAATTTATCAGTTTGTTTTGTTTATTTTTTCATTATTTTAATATCATTATCTGACTTACTGGGTATGTACAGTTCCATCTTCAGTAGGGCATTCTGAATACTGATTATTATTTCCTGTATACCCTCGATTTCCCAAATCTCTATAATATCTATTCCTATGATAAGAACCTTTGACTACTTTGCAGGTATTGGATTCGTCGCCTCTATCTAATCGGTTTATATTTGTTGAAATCATGGAATGAAGAGAACACTACAAGACAAAAAAATGTTTCAACATCAAATGTATCGAGCAGTTCAAAAAAAGAAATCAATCTATTGTACAATTTTTAGTCTAATTTTTAAGTTTTTCAAAATCTTACCCTTTCAACAAAACTAATACTATCATTTGGAAACTTGTCGATTTTGCCTGGTATTAGTTCGTTAATAATGATTAATTTTGCAGACGGAAAATCGCCCACATAATAAGGAATCGCTTCTCTGTAACTGTTCAAATCCTGTGACCTCATTATTCCATCTGCTCGAAATCTACAAAACCAAAATTAAATAGTGTTTTATTTCTATTTTGTTTAAAATTCTTTTGGTTTTGATGTGTTCGAGTTTCAAAAAATCGACTTTCTAAAACGTATCACGAATCTATACTCATTGTACAAATATAATTTACGATTACAGAGCAGAGTCGCAACCATTTTTGTAACTGTGTTGTCTTAACGATAACGATGATCGAATAATAATTACACAATTTACATTTTTTATCATCGAATATCAAATTTGACTGATCGTAAAACCAGCTGTAGATTAGACTAAACTTAAAATGAACTTTTTCGTCACATTTTACCATTTCAATTTTCTTTCTAATTCAATGTTAGAGTTGACAAACCTGCGACTGAGCGCGGAAGTGAACGCCGGTAAAGACATCGCGCTATGCTCATTCCTCTCAATTTTACGAATTACATCAATTACAGTAAAAATGTTTCTTGGCAATAAATTTTCTTTGTTCAAAACCGCTTCTGACTTGTAACATTCTTGAAGATAGTCCGGAATGCTCACACTTGTTGTCTCAAAGATCACTAAAACTGAAAAAAAATCATTATAAAAAATTAATTCATAACAAAATTTATTACATAAAACTAACTAATATTGGATTTTAATCAGTCGAAAAGTATCTATATGTACTTACACAAGGCAAGAATGTTGATCAAATTGTATCCACCCATTTCGAATACAATTTTATTTCGACCGGAAAAAAAACTTTTTCACTGAAAATTTATTCACCAGCAGTTTTCTTTACTTTTTTGCACTATTAACTGTTATAATCATGGTTAATTAAGGAAAGTAAAGAAAAAATGAGAAAATGAGTAAGAATAGGAACGTCAACCGATTCTTGACTCTGGAGACGTCGCACTCACTGATGATTAATAACGTTTGAAACTAAGTCACCGCTTAACGCTGACAGAAAGCATTCACCACACCTTTGGAACAAAACCTACATGCCCTATCAGAAGATAAGATATGATATCTGATTAACAATCCTCTCTCATTTGAAACAATACTCACGAATTTTACTACTCGAGCACGCGGACTCTTACACCGATTAGTTGAAAAAAAAATACAAAATGTTGATCGCTGATTTTAATTGAGATTAATTGCTGATTTTAAATGTTGCAAAAAAGCGTCGTCACTGCTACTTTTTGCTATTTGCGCCTGAGAACGAAACTAGAAATTAACATAATTTTCAATCTTCATTAGTCAGATTAATTGACCCTTGAATTAATCTGTAAAAGTTGAGCTAAATTAAAGAATCATCATTTTTTTATTAACTGTTTAAAATGTTTAATTGAGAATCAAATTGAAGAAATTTGATATTTTTATCATGTCCCATTTAATGGTTTGTTTGTTCAGTGGACGTTCACTCGGAAAGTCTCAATGAAATATTTTTTTAAACGAACATTTTTTGAAGAAATAAACAAAAAGGAATAATGTAAAAAATAAACATCCGTCGATGAAAGTCAATTTAGAAAGTTACAATTGAACGAAAGAAGAAATTTCGGATTTCCAAATCATCTTTGAACAAGCTGTAATATTTAGAGAGAAGATTCTGTTGGTTTTGTCTTGTATCATTATTTTCTGAAAACCAAGGACCTTCTTTGATGACACACCGCTGCTCTATCTGAATCACTTTTAAATGAAGACTGTATTAATGTTTTTATGATTCATTCTTTTATCACATTTTTAGCACATTTCTCAAACTCAAATTAGTAACTCAATGACACATACCATTTTTATTTCATCAAAAATATATTTGTATTGTTGTCAATTTTACAACAAAAACAGTTAACGAGTTTGAGTTGAATAACAAAAACATTGAAAATCATTTGTTTCTCATATTAATACTTAATTCGAATACACAAATTACAACAATTTTTTGATAATTCAAAGTTGACTTGATTTTGCAATTTAAACATTTGAAAATATTTGAGTTTCGCGCTTTTTCTTGACTGCACTGGTGTGCTTGTCCATCGTGAGACAGTTATATCCACCGAAGTATCAGCTGAGAAGCTTGTTTTGACTATCTGAGTTTCGGTGACCGATTTCATAATCAATCTCGTTTTTATTCAATGCAAATCATGTTGTGGTAGCAGTTATTGCCTTTCACTTGTGCGTGAACTTTTCGACAATTCTGTGTAATCGTGAAATAAAATAAACATCATGTTGTCCGATACCGAGATAAGGGAAAATTTGACTGCGCAGGTTCATGAGTTGGAGGCATTGCAGTCTGTTTACCCTAAAGAACTCAAATTGACAGATCATGGAGTTGTCGCTGACATCAATGACTTTATTAGCGATAATTCCAAAACAGATCTGCCTTGTAGATTGGAGTACAACATTCAAATACCCGATATTAACGTATGTTTCATCAGAAATTTCATTAACCATAAATAAACAAATTAAAACGAATTTTTGAACTTCATTATTTTTATTTCATTGAATCATTCAAATAAATTTTCTTTCAAATTATTGAAAAATGTTCATTTTTTTGTTTCAGGGTGACTTAGTATTGCACGTAATAATTCCGTTGGAATATCCAAACACTGATCCTGACGTGTATGTTCGAAGTGATGGTCTAGACAGAAATGAACAATTAAAATTGAACAAAGCATTGTTAAAGTTTATGGAAACACAAGAAAAAGGCGAGCCAGTTATATATTCGATTATTTCTTGGTTACAAGAAACTGCGGAGAATTATTTGGAGAAAAAAGTAAATCATAAAACAAATTCAAAACAAGAAAATGAAAAAGTAAAAGAATTCGCCAGATATTGGGTTTACAGTCATCACATCTATAGCAAAGTCAAAAGACGAGAAATTTTTGACTTGGCCAAAGAGTGCAATTTAACTGGTTTCTGCCTAGCTGGAAAACCAGGAATTATTTGTATTGAAGGAGATGTTGAAGACTGTGACTATTGGTGGTTAAAAGTACGTAATTTGTGTATTTGTATTTTCTTTAAATTCTAAGTTCATTAGTCGATGTATTCATTTTAATATGAAATTACGTTTTTCAGATAAAAATAATGAACTGGCATCGAATATTGGTAAAATACAGAGAAACAGCTGAGTTTATGAACATTCCAATTAATGAATGTCGGAAATTTGTTGATTTTCAAGAAATTTCCTTTCCCATATCAGATCGTCATAATGATATGGGACAATTGCTAAAATACCTAACGCAACATGAATCACAACACGTTTTTAAACATCTTTTTGGCATCGAAGGAAAATCAAGCGATGATAAATAAAAAAATAATACATTTGTTTTATCATTTCACTTATTACTAAAGAAAACAATTCAGATATGTTGAAAATCACAAGAGTTTATTGTAAATATCATAATAAATAGCTTATGTAAAAATTGTTGTAAAGATTTTGAATAATATATGAATAAACATTATTTTGTACCGATTACTATTTGAGTTTATTATTCTGAAAGGCAAACAAGGTTTCTATACAATTCCAAAAATCATCTTATAGTTGCATATCGGAGAAATTCATTTGTAACAAATTGTTTAGGAATATAAGGAGCTGATGGTCCACGAATGTCTTGTGCCGGACTATGTACTTTGATCTGACGGACATGAGTGTCGCGACCGTTTTGGTGGTTACTAATCACAGCGATCTGAATCATAAAAGTTCTTATCGGTCTGTCGTTCATATCTTTCACTGGGATTACTACCCATCCATTTGGCTCGTTGAGGTCCATCACTTCAACTTCTTGCAGGTCGTTAAAGTCCGTACCTGCTCTTATACTTATCCTAAAATAATGAAAAAGAAGTTACGGGTATAGTTTATAGTTTCTCCATAAAATCAATAATCATTCAAATAGACGTAAACAGAAGTAAAGGTCTGTTTACACACCTGCTGGGTGTGTAACTCTCGTCCAATTTAAAGTCCGTGTACAGCCACACATCGCGAATAGTTGTCTTTCTCCTAAATTGAATGTTCACTAAATGTGGCAACTGCCCGTCTGATTGCCAGTACGTATCTGTGGCATCGTCCCTAAGTTGATCTACTCCAAAACCTGGTTTGCAACTTGAAAGACTCCAAATTGCATGGTTCCCTACTTCGCGAACTTTTCCTGCTAGTTCTTCTTGTATTGGATCAATTTCAGCTTTATCTATAAACAAGCACATTGTATACCATTTTCATTATAGATTAAATATTGTTGTTTCTAACTAAACAATTTACCTGATGTGTTCGCTTTGGTACTACTCATTTTTGTTTGTCTAAATTTGTTACTCTAATACTTTTTGTTTCGAGGTTATATCCATTTAAATGTACACTAATGAAAAATTCAAGGATTAAATCATTTTAAAGAAAAACTGGTATTTGTAGATAATTATTAACTGATGTGATAAATCAAAATTAATTAACAACTGTCATTGCAAAGTTTATTTTCACTGTTTCTTGTTTATCATGTTTACTGACAACTGAACTGAAAACCAAGTTGACCAGTTGACTGACTTATACTATGAAATCTGCCTTATCGACAACAAAGATAGTTTTATTAAAGACATACCAAAGATTTCTTTATATAAATACAATGATAAAATCAAAAATTCAACATTATAAAAGGCCAAGGTTTGATAAGATAAAGGGAAACATTTTTTTATATCATTTATTTTCCATACAAATTATAAACATGTTTTTTCAAATACTGTACATATACTGAGTTCTATTATACTTTAAAACCTCTAATTTAATGATATATTTGCTTCATTTTTATATCAATTCACTTCTAATTTAATCGTTTCATTAATCCTCCTTTTCATTGATGAAAAAACTTCGGCGAGCGCAAACCAATTCAAATCGAGGGAATAAGTAACGAAAATTGCATCGCGCCCGTAAAATTCATGTTATTTTTGCAAATTCATCCGTCCGTTATTCAAAATTAAATGCTCATGGAAAACTCATCCTCGTCCGCTGTCTAGATGAATTTCAATAGTCCTTAATAATAATATACTTAACAAACAAAACAAAATGAACACAAAATTTTTCTTTTTGTTTCGAGATGAACCGAATGTCGCTCGCCGAACTGACGTAATATACAGGTGATGATTTATGTATGTCTCGCACAGTATATCGCATATGCACAATGCACATACTTTGCTGTATTTTAATTTTAATTAAATCTTTTCATCGTAATTTTTGCTTTTTTCAATCGTCACAGTGATAATCAAGCTCAATCTTTTGATATGGCAGTTCCAGGATATGACAAAATAAGCCACAAACGTTTGCGTCGCGTGTGTGCCAGAAATCAAACTACAGCATACATAAAACAAAACACATGGTGAAAACGATTCACTTAAACTCATTAAATTCATCGGGCATTATGTCAAATTAATCATAATTCATCGTTGAGATTTTTGTTTGCACGCTCAAACGAACATTCTGACACTGATGCAGTCAAACATTTCTTCTTTACTGTTTTTCTTTTTAAACGTAAGCTCGTTTCTTTTTACGCTGGAACTAGGCATTTGTTTCATTTCATTTTAAAAGCTTGTTTTGCAAATATCTCAGGTGTAATCTTAAAATAGTTTTGCTGTTCGTTTGTTGGTCGGTTATCGATCTCGTCCTTTTGCAAAAAACACAAATTTGTCATCATCAATATAGAGTGAGAGAGTACTATTTTCTATCTTCACAGAAGACATAGATAAATATATATTTTCATAATCTTTTTTTTTCTTATAAATGTAATTTACTTATTTTAAAATTATTATTCGTTACTGTTAATTATTATTAATCAGTGTCTGTGCTCATTATTTTATGACATAATGTTTGTTTTCGAGTTTTTTCTTTCTGTCTGATTCGAATTCACAATTAAAAGTTATGCATACTTTTGCGCGACAAAAGTTATTTTTCAAAACACCGTTCAGTAAAATTTCTCCTTATTGATTTTGTGTGCACATATATATGGATTAATTACAATTTTATATGCAATCGTGGATTCTGAGAAACGTGATGGATGAAATCATGTTTTTTCTTCGGAGCAATGCTACAACTCGGCCTAGAAATTCAGTCTTGTCTCATGATAATGTAACTCAATTTCTAAGCCCCACAACACAGCATTTTTCGATGAACAATTCGAGATCAAACGTTTTTATACGAAAATTATAATAAATTCAGCTGCCAATTACAATACGCGAAATAACAATTGAAATTGCTTTGTCCACTTGACGAGTTTCTAAGTCTCACCCTCACAAATGACGCATAGAAACAAAACAGTAGTGCGTGCAAAAAAACAAAAAAAAGAAATAAAAAAACAAGAAAATAAAACGGGCGTATTTCTGACTAAAAAAAGAGATCAAAATACATTGCCACTTGTTTCGTTATGGATCATTAACGTAATAATACGATAGTTAATTAATAATATAAAACCTTAAAGTACATATAGAAAGTATTGTTTCCTCTTGTTTACGTTAATAATATTCGGCAAGGTTTGATGCAAATTGAATATATATTGTCAAACATAAAACAGAAAAATCGGTCTTTCAGTTAAAAATGATTGTCATCAAAAAATTAGGGGTCCATTCAGTATAGCCGATATGAATTCGGACGCTCGAAAGTTCAATCATTGCTCACGGCGTACGGAGTATAATTTTGTTTTTTGTTTTGCAGATTTCAATCCGCGACTATTTAAGTACGACGATCAGTTTTTGCGCGACACACCCGTAGGGTTGATACAGCTCGAACATATATATTTTATATATAAAGCCGAATAAAAACAGGAGTACATCTGTAAAAACTCAAAAATTAACGAACCACAAGTACTGAATAAAGTATGGAATTTCTACAATGTTAATCTTCTGTCTTTCTCTCCTTCTGGTTCGCAATTTTTGAGCTTTGTTTGTCATTTGTCCATAGTCACAGAAGCAGATAACAAACTTTATCATTAAAACGTAAGAAAGTGATTTACGTATGAACCGTAGAAAGAAGAAAAGGATAAAATACGAAGTTGGCTATAAGAAAATTGGTTACCGAGGATGTTTGTTCGCAACCTCGATTCAGTCAGTTTGCGCATCTATCAATACATGATTTGAAATTAGTTTTTGTTTTCAAGAGCTTAAATTTGTTTTGCTTCATAAGAGACGTGAAAACTTTTTTGCGTGGGTAAATAGAAAACGTTGTAACGTCCGAATAATTAAGTTGTCGACGACAAAGTTCATTTTCAAATGTTTAATAAAAAATTTCAACCACCATGCTGATTGTTAAATTAATAGAAAAATAATTCAAAGAATTTGATAATAAATAATCAAAAATGATATACAACAAAATAGAAAAAAGTAAAATATATAAGGGACCAGCTCGAAACGAAAAAAGTGACAAAAGTTGCGTAACAAATCGAAACAAAAAGAAGTGGCTCTGAGTTGAGGTGAAACTGCAATGGCATCGATTTCATCTTTCATCTCTCGGTTCGGTCGCAAACTTAAAAAATCACGTAGAATAGCTTTATACACGATGATTTTCATAACAATGTCACTTGTTACTTGATTGCATTATTATTTAACATATATTCTCTTACGGCTATGTATGTATAATTGTGTGTGAATGTCTGTTTGTTTTTGATCTATTGTCTAGTTTAAGAATAAAAAGTATAATACTAAACATACTCTTGTCGAACCCTGACGTTTGCCAAAACGCGACGACCCCATCACTTTTTCATCTTACAATATTATTGTCCAATATTTCAGTTGAGAAAAATCACTACCATTTAATTTGTTTCCGTTATCGACAAAACGAAACCAAAAACTAAAAACAATTAAAAAAATAAAAAGAACTACACGTTGAGGCAAAGTCAAGGACCGTGTTCGTTCATGCTCTTTGCGTCAGCTCTTGCCCGGAGCAGCTTTTTAGACGGATTGCACTGTTTTTCGTTTCTTCTTTTCTTTCTAATGACAAAAACAAACGAGTAACGTAGCCCGTGCAATCGAAAAGATTTGTTCACAAAATTGAATACGAAAGATGGCTTGTACACTGGGAGCAGTTCTCGTTTGTTTTTGGTGAACGCTGCTCCGTGCAATGGCTTGTTTATACGCTGGTTCTCAATGTGTGGAGGTGTCCGCATGTTGGCTTGAGTGTTTGTGTTGTGTATGATTGTGCATAGATGAATGGTTTCGTGTGACGGTAGGCACTGATGGGGGTGGATGGCATGGCGAGCAATTTATACCAGACTAGTCCTTAACCAGTCTGTATATGTGATGCTGAGCACCATGTTCGGACGTTGACACTTCGAAGACGTACGCTGTACATAGAAGCGTTTCGTGAGTATCTCTGTTTGTCACGATCTGCAAATACAAACGACCACAGTTAGTCTCCTTTCATATATTTTCATCAAACAGCACTCCACTTGTTTCAATAGCTCGTTTTTACTTTGATTTGATTGTTTTATCTTGATAACGACGTTGTGTTTCGTTGATTACTGAATGGATATTCGAAGCGATATGTTATAGCAATATCCATCATGAATATTCTACCTGTTTGTTATATCAACGATTTTAAATTAATTACAGTCGATGGTAATTCAATCAATTATTTAATTGTTCAACAACAATCCAATTCAACTGACGATCAATGATAAACTCGAATTAATCAGCGTTGATTTGATTATCATCATTATTTTACGTTAAAAATATCTATGATTGTGATGATAATTGATTGTTTTTGAGTACTCACTTGCAGGATGGTAAAATTTTCCAGGACACTGTTCATCATGTACTTTTCAGGCAGGTGCTTAAGTTTATGAATGAAATTGATCATGTACTCGCACATGGGAGAACGACTGATGCGATAGACGAACCTGCCGTTCTCAAACCTTGCGTATTCCGTCTCAACTTTTTCCACCACCTGCTTGCCGAACGAGCAAACCTTCGTCGAACACGTTATGGTCATGTTTTCATTGCTTTCGTATCTGCAAATAATTAAACGAAGCCACATTAAAACCAATCCTAGTTCAAAACTCAACTTAGTAACTTTGTTAAGTTTTCGACTTACTGGCTCGTTACACCATAGAAAGCACCAGCTTCGTCTTGGATATTGGTATTGAGATCAGCCCAGAATTTGACAAGGAAGAACGCGGCCTGAGGACCTTTGTCATAAAGCTCTTTCAGGCCGCCCTTCTTTTCTGGAAACTTGTCGTAGATTTGCCGGATGTCAACGGCTTCTAACAGAGGATCACCATACGTCACCGAGCCTCCTATGTGGACGAACAGGTGCTTGTGGTACTGCAAAAAATATCACATTCAAATTTTAGTTACGCAATTTTTAATAAAAAAAAACATTGCTTTATAAAAAAAATCAGTTAACTAATGTAAAAATCTTACAATATCCTGTTCTCTTTGTTGTTCCATGTAGGCCGAAAATTCAACAAGTCTTAATTTGTGTGTGGCAATAGCCCTCCCTTCCCATGGGGGCGGTGGTTGGGTCTGTATCATGTCACTACTAGAAACGGCTGTTGCAGAAGGTTTTCCAGCGTATGGCGCTTGTTGAAATGGTTTTATGTCCTGGGACGGTCCCGCTTGAAGTCCTGGTTGCCAAAATTGCTAAAACAAAAAAACACAGTTTGTCAATCAAAGATGTTTTTGTTAAATCACTATTTTTATCAAAGCTTCAAACCCCAACATTAATGAACGATTGTATATTTTGAATTCTGTTTGTATTTTTCAATCACTGTAATAAATCACTTTATAGAAATAAAGTCGACTCAATTCACATGTTTATATGGATGATAAACTCATACGAATATCAAATGAAGAGCAACAAAAATAACGAGCCCATCCTTGTATTCTTTCGGATGGACATTCTTTTTTGTCCTGTTTAGTAAATTGCACACAAACGAACGAACTTTGTTGTTTAGTTTTGAGTGTTGCATTAATGCATGACATATGCGTCAGCGCGAACATACGACCCATTTGCGTGGGAATGGTTGTGCCTGGAGCATCGACAGGAGGGATCGGGTGTGGGATGAAAGGGTTTTAAAACACAAAATAAAACAGCACCGATGATGGAAAGAATACCGGTAATAATAAAATACAAATAGAAATAATAATGCAGCAACAAGAGTAAAACAAACGAAACAGAATGAAATAAAATTCAATTAACTGTAAAACAAAAATGTTTGCAATGAATTTCTGATGGTTCATGAAGCGGTGGACTGTTGGATCAACAATACACAACTAGAGAATGCCCCCGGGGCAAAGCGTTGGTTGATGCAGTGGAAAGATTATAGAGATGTTACAAACAAAACGCTAAGCTTGATTAGTTAGTTTTGAAATTTCAAAATAAAAATGAACAAAAACGTATCCCTTTCAAAAATAAATACACTAAATCTTTACTCCATCGATACTAAATTTGATTTATCATAAAAATTTCATTTGTATTGAATCATAAGCAGAGGGGTTTAGTTTTCAAAAAGCGCAACAAAATTCGCAACAGGCATGCAACAGATTTTGAGCTGGGATTAGAAGAAAAAAGTATCGACGAGAGTTAGCATTTCACCCGAAGCAGAGAAAGTAACAAAAATGAAAGAAGAAAAAAAAATAAAATAAACTTGAGGATGCCTCGTGTTTTTGGAACTTACCGCTGCGGGATAGGAGACGGGGGTGGAAGCGTGAAGGGCAAGGGGCCCCTCGAGGACAGGGGACATCTTGTTGTGAATCGCACCGCCAGCGGATACTATCTGAGCACTTGTCATGCTCGCCATTAATTGTAGCGTCTTCTCCCTGGCCGTATCGTCCTGACAAATTTGCAAAACTAATTACCCTCTTTTTTCTTCTACCAAACGATATTGTTTTCAGTGCAATTTTTCATTTTTTAACTTGATTTCTGTTTTTCTGTTGTCAACTTCGACTCTTTGTTACATCTGTACTTAAATTTGAATACAAATTTGTATTCGAAATTGGACCGAATAGAAAAGTGAATTGGAAATTTATTGAATTAACTTCATTGGAGAGATGAAACCAGAGTGAAGCAAGCTCGTTTGACTCGACTGCTCGAGTCTTAACATTCTTTAATTTTGCGGCTGAAAGTCCATTCAGCGTACAGAATATCAGGGGTTGATTGAAATTGCGCTCCGCTGCGAAGATCAAGAACGCGTAATTCAAGTAACAAAAAGAGGACTCGATTCACAATTTTCCAATTTGACTTCGTTCAATGATGGTATCCAATAATCCGTCCAATCAAAGTACTAAACATCTTCAAACTTTTCAAACCGTCATCTTTTTCCAACTTTATTTAAATTTTCATTCGCATCCATCCGTCGCAACAATAAACAATCAGACTCAATCAAAGTGACATAATAATCATACAATTTCAAGTTGGATTATAAAATGCAGGGGAGTATCGATATCCAGGGGGGGAGGGCGAAGGGGTGAAAATGCGGTGTGCAAATATTTGCAATTGCTCGCTGATGAATGAAATTCCGTGAAAATGATGAAACGTGGCAGGATAGTATCAGAATTTCGAGGATGGCCGCACGCGCGCTCGTTGGTTGACGTGTTCGGCGAGCCATTTTGGATGAACTCGCGGAAAATAGCGATTCAAATGCAAATTGTGGAACATGCATTCCACAAGCACCGACAGAATGAGAGAAAGGGGTCGATTGTGATGATTGTTGACAAGCTTAGACCCTTCGAATATGAGCGATGCAAATAGCGAATGCATTTCGGCGGCCTTTCAATTGTGATGTAATTTTCGGGGCTAATCAACGAGTCGTTCCTTTTTTTTCTGCACGTGGGCAGCGAGCGCCGGAAGCGGAAACCAGAACGTTACGTCATGCCGCCGACACCGACTGCGAACCAAACGCACTATCATGCATGAATAATGGTCGATAAATGCGCTGCTGTTGCAAATTCAAAAGTCCCTTCGACTTCTTCACTTGCTCGTTATTCATTCGCGTTTTTTATCATTGATTTTTTGTTGTTACGTTTAGGATTGTTTTTTCCTTGCAATGAATGGAGATGTTAATTAAATTTGATTAACTAGGTGCAATGACGCAAGAGAGAGGTCTGACTGTGATCGGCCGGGAAAAATGCAAACCAGTTGAGGAAAAATTTCGCTGTCCGTTCCTTGACCCAGAAAAACATAATGATTCTTGGATACGACAATTAATCAAGTAAATTACACTCAATGCAATGACCGATTAATGTGTAATTAAATTCACATAGGCGAGGCATAATGAGCTCTGCGCAAGCTTAACCGTTTGTTCCGCCATAAAAAAGACCCGACATTAACAATCGCTATCGTTTCATTCGAAACTTTATTATTTCCTCCTGGATTGAGCGACATAATTAAAAGTAGCACTTTTTGAGTACCAAACGGTACCTGAAAAAAGTACAGAATTAAAACATATTTTTTTATCCTAGTACCAATCTTGGTTTTATCTAGTTTTTTTTTATCCTAGGTGAAATCAAGATTGATTGAAATACTATCTGGGACCTCTCGCGTTTTAATCAAAGAATTTTTCGTATGTCACGACCTTTGAAAAAAACGAATGTTTCCAATTACGAGGACATAAAACCTTTCGTTTCGATTGAAATCAAAGGGAGCAAAAGGACGGACAATCAAAACAAAAGAAGAAAGTGACGCGACCGGACTGAGATGCAACAAGGGGCTGCTGCAGCGCAGTTCACTGTTTGTGATTTATTGAATCGTGTTGTTAATCAAATGGTTCGTCGCGAAATGTTACTCTGGTTTCAACCAGTTGCACTTCTTTTTTGCATCTATCGAATACTCTTGTTTCGTTTTTCGTTGAAAAATGGACTCGTTTTTCATGGAAAACAATGAAAGTTCAATGAAATAATTCAAAAAAATGAAATCGAATGATGATAAACTGTAAATTTGTGGGCTAAAATAACAAACAAGATCTTACTGCGTTTGATGCCATTTTCAATTTGGACTGCATCTCCCGAACTCTTCTCCTAGAAAGGACCTGTATGTGCGATGAGACTTGTTTACGTGTCCTCGTTTTGCCAGTCCTCAATTTGATGTAGCGAGCGATAAGCTCGTTGCGACCTGAAACAAAAAAAGGACGATTTTCATCGAATTTCATAACTTTATACTCTACTTTAAATAAAAACGTGAGTAAGGTATAAAAAATGAATAATAAATTATTTACTGCAATGAGCTTGTTGTCATACAGAGGAAGAACAAACAAAAAATTAAAAGCTGGAAACAAAAGAGGAAAATTGTTATGACCTAAGACAAGGTAAAAAAGTTGTGTTTCATTGAACGAATAATTTTCCCGGGCAGGTCATTAATAGAACTGTTGAAAGGATAAAGCAGGTGCGCGCTTCAAAGGATCGGCCAAAGGAAAAAGGGTGACCGTCAGGGGAATATTAAATTTTCTGCAAACTCGGAGCGTTCAATTATAAGTCTGGCTTCCGAACGAAATCGTGCTCTAGATAAACGCTCAGTCTAATTTGTTCAGCGGCAAAAATATAAACACGCCCAAATATCATCCAGACTCTATGCCGACTCTGTACCAAAGAGCCAACTTTTTTTTCCGCCGTTTTTTACAAAGACGAAAGAATGCATCAAACAAACAAAGAAAAGTTGAAATTAATTCCGGGCTATCATGTAAAACTCAATGGGAAATCTTAAATGAATGAAGATTGAATTTGAATTAAAATTAAACAACAGTGTTTTCAGTATCGGTCGCACCTCCTAACACGAACTTTTGCGTCTCAGCTTTGAATCATTACGAAGTTGTACATTATTGACTGCAAGCTCGCCAAACTTTGTTTATGACGAGAAGCTGAATTTCACGTCGTGAACTTAATTAAGCCAAGTATGGCAAGCGAATGCTCAAATATTCATAATTGAATTCTAATAAGCTAGGGGAATTAAACTATTGTTCCATTTTCGGTCAGGTGATACTAATTTAAACAACATCTCAAACATAGACACTTGTACAAATTGTCCAATCAAAAATTCCATGTTTCCATCTTCCAAAAATTTCTTAAACTTGTTATCCAAAATCAAAGTGTCTGTGAAAACTATTATTGAAACCAAAGCATTTTACTATTTTTGCGACTGAGTGTACCCGACAAGTCTTGATCGTTAATCCTGGGACTTAAGGAAGGAGATGATTTAGTAATCAGAATACAAGCTATTGCAGCCTGCTGGAGCATTGAGATGAAAATAACCGAAATTCCGAGTGAACTACGTGATTACTCAATTCCATCAAGATTGTTAACTGGCTGCAGACAAAATAAGTGAAAATCATATACGCGATAAAAAAGTCGATAAATATCTGCAAACGTAAAATCAGAAAAGCATCGGTTTGAATATGAAAAAGCAAGTGGTTCGACTTGTCGTTAACTTTTTTTTCAGTTTTATGTCACAAGTGGGGGATAATACAGCAAGAAATACGAGACAATCAGGACGATAAATAGTGCAAAAGTTGGACTGACTCGATTCCCACGAAGGTCTTCCGGCGAGTGCGTTTGATCCAGGCCGCGCTCGAGACTTTGAGCAAGTGCGCCTCGGCGTGATTCGCGAGCTGCAGCGCATACCGTGCAACGTTAACCCTAAAGTTAATTACTACTTAAAATAAATGAGCGACCGTGTAATCGTCATTGGGTCGAGCGCGATGACATTGATCAAATAAATATCCAAATCTTATAATTATAAATTACTCACTCCAACCGAAAGAATAAAAAAGGACGTAAACAAAAACAGCTCGAAAATGTTTGCAAATTATCGGATCGTAGGATTATTAATTACTTGGCGTTATTGATTGCGGAATTCTTAATTTTGTCGTGAATTATTTTTAATCCTGGACGAGATAGGGAAAAAAAGAACAGGACAAAAGAGTGGTCTGAAGAAGTTTGTTTAAAAAGCAACTCAGCCGAGCCCAAAGGTTTGAATCGATGAAATAGTTTTCGAGATTATAATCCCACGTGTGCGGATGGTTATAAAATCATAAACTAAGCGGGAACAAATTTCACGGCGGAGTTGCGAACAAGACATCGAATAACTTCCCGATGTAAACCGCGATGTAGAAAATCTTTTCGCGGCGGAAAAATATGTAAGAACAGTTTGCTCGTTGCTTTTGTTTACCGATGATGTACGTTGCCAGTTTACTAACACGTATTCCCATCAAACTCGATAATCCAACATTTTCTTCCCAAAAAATGAAATTAAAAAACATTTTTTATAATCAATAATGTTATGAAAATAAAAAAAATGAATCGTTGAGGAGCAAATGTTGTTCGTGCGGTAAATTAGGTCTCGATTTAGCTACGAAGTTTTGTTTGAGAACTGTGTTACAGCAGTCTATACACTAATCCGATTTAAATCCATCAAGAATCTGTTAGTATCTAACTATTGCTCGGAGCATTACCGAAATATTAATTATCTGAACCAATGCTTCGCAGAATCCCAGTCTAACCATTTATAGAATTTCAAACTTCTCAGCTTTGCCCAACCGTCCGCATTAAACGTTGACATTCACTACTTCCTTTTCTACAAAGCACCCAAAAAGACAACGATTTTCCAAAAAACAAAACTTCCAGTCAGCTCAAAAAGCACGCGAAACAAGCGAAACTCGAATCAAAGTAATATCTCATGATTTGAAAATGATCGCAGAGGGTCAGCTGGAAATCGTTTTCAATCGAGAACAAGCGGGGGTGTGTGCTGATAGGGTGATACATCGAAGCGTGCAAAAAAAGAGTTCGGTGGGTGACAGCGTGACAACGCGAGAAAGAGGCCGGGTCCCTTGGGCGTCGTTCCATCCATCTTCCTTTCTTTTCATTTTCTTCGAGACGCGATGCGCTTACGTCGGCATTCTCTCTCTTTGCGCGGAGCGCCCTTTCCACCCCGGCGCCTCGCCTCGCCCCGGCGTGCTCTCTCTGTTCACTAATTGCACATTCTTCACATAGTTTCGCCACCCTTCGGGGCTACAGTCACCCCTAGCCACCCACACCGAGCTCCATTCGAGCCACCCCTCCCCTACCCACCTCCCATTCTACTTTGCTTCTTCTCACCCCATCCGACTGCGTAACCCTTCGCTCCCCTCGACGCTCTGTTGTCTCTATCCCTATATAACTCTCTGATGCTTTCACCCATTGACAATAAGCCTGTGCGCCGCTGTTAATTCCACCATTCTGTCGGGTTACTATTCGCCAGTTTTGACAAATGTCCCACAACCGAATCTGTCCCACATTTCATGCATTTAGTTCAAAGAACCATTTTATACGCCAAAAATCAATTGTTTAATTCGAATTTGTCAAGTGTCACACTGTCTACTTTTCATTTATTTTACTTTGTTTCGCTGTTTCTATTTTAATGTGGTTTTCAGTTTTGTTTTTTCAGTTTAGTTGTTTTCTACAATCAAGTTGATGTGGACAGAGTTATAAGTCGTTTCTTTTGAAGGGTTGAGTAATGATTAAAAGAGGTTATTAAAAAAAGCATGGATTGGGGAATAGATTTTGCAGTCAACGATTATTTGTGCACGACTTGTCACGAGCAATATTCAATAAAAGCTTCTTCCTCAGACGACTTTTGTATCAACGTCCGACGACCGCAAAGCGGGAAATAAAAGCCAACAACCAAGTCATCTCCGGGGAAATTTTATTCCGAGACATTGCACGCAGCTTATGTGTTTACGGCTGGGAATTGCGCGTAGGCCGTAGATACGTATTGAGTTTTGTACAGTAAAACACGTGACACTTTTATATCCGTTTGCCACGTCTACTTTCGTTCTGACTTTTATAAATAAAACGAGCAATAAAACATGAAAATACATTTTTGAACAAATTGCAAAAACAAGGTGAGAGAGTGAAAAGCAAAAGAACTAAATAACAATCAAATTAAAAAACATAAAAGTTTAGTCAGACGGAGGAAAAAGTAGCAACTTTTGATTGTAAACAAGTAAACAATTTTGGAGCAGAGCAGAAACCAAAAATGTAATTCCATTTGAACTTTTTGTACGAGAGTTTAATTAAACTGTTAGGCAATGTCAAAGGCAACTGAGTTGCAGGAAGATGCGGACGCGGATTATTACATCAGCCGCGGACCGCCCCTGATGAGAGCAGTAGCGCATCCAACAAAACGCGCGCGATTCGGTTTGTCTGCAATACGAAGGGCGCGTACCACTTTGTCTGGCAAAAATTGCTTGCTTGAATTACACCTCTGTTTCTCTCATTCTCTCCCTCCGTTCATCGTCAGCGTTTTATATTGAACTCGGAGCCCGAGCTATTCAGCGGCTTTTCATTTGCAAATGTTCAAAACTCGGCCGGCGAGTTTTGATCCGACCGAATAGTAAATTATCTCATCTATAATTTCCAATCATATGGCACGCTGAATTATATCTGGACATGCGATCAGAAATACCCCCGAGCAATCCACTCAAAATATCTCAAATACTAATGATTGGACAGAATTAGAAACATCAACCAATTTACAACTGATCGTTCAATAACATTTGTTTATATAAAATATATAAAAACATTTTTTAACTTTACTCGACGGATTTTCATTGTTTTGATTCTTTCGATGGCTAAACATTCTGGTTGCCTACAATCTTGGTTCTCTAAATTCCGGCAATCTCATAACTTATAACTGAAAACCTAATAATTTAAAAAAAAGTTAATATTCTTATTTTTGGTTGATTCAGAGGGTAGCAGAGAGTGGACGGAAACACAATATCCTAGGTAGCTGTTTGGAAAAGCGGTCGATAGCCGGACATTACCCTCCGCTTCATCCCGGCGTTATCCTCTCGCCCGTCAAAGTGACATTCCTAATACACGAACAAGAGAATTATCATAAATCGTTCATGCGCCAAACCGCTGAATACTTTGGTCGGTCGAAAATCTTGTTGGCGAAATCTGCAAAAAAAGCTATAAGCCGTGGGGTAAAAATCAGGTTTTCGAAAACTGACGCAGGCGGAATAAATGAAGTCGCGAGAACGAGTTACTGTTTCCGAGCATATTTCAGCGACATTTGAAAATGCAAAATATGTGGGATGCAGGGGCTGCTGCTTAACGTTTCGCCGAGCGCATTTTTGCTTAGCCATCGTCGTAAAAGGAATGCGTCGGGGGTAAGAATGCATGCTCGAGGACGCGGTATGGAAGTCCCGCAAAAACCGGCGACGTTGCTGCGCCGCCGTGCACTTTACGAAAATACACTCTTTAATATTGCTCGTGGAAAATAACACCCGACGTTAACCGTCACGGATACTGTACGATTTTGAAATTCAATTTTGTCAATATTTGTGGTTTATCTCGATGATGATATTTGGATTTATATTCTATGTATAAATAGAAACATAGACATACATATTTATACTATCTATAAAGGTGCCACCTGGAACTTTCCTCTGTGAAAATGGAATTTGCAAGATCCTTTGAGACCTTTGTCAGCCTGAGACTGTACTTGTCGTCTCAAAGAGTCGACGAACATAATCACGTTACGCGAACCGTTTTGCCATGCTTCAGCTCTTGTCTGAAATTAACGCTTTTCGTTTGTGTTTTTTCCCCTTTCTGATGCCTTTAACAAAAAACAAAAAAGCTACAAAAATGAAACAGGCAGGAGAAGAGGAATAGCAAACAAAAAAAAGAACCACTTACTCGCTTGATAATGTTTTGTGTATTTGAGTAGTTGGTATTTGTCATAGGTGTAATCAAATGTTGATACAAGCAAGAAAATGGAGGTCGAAAAGAAATAAATGAACCGTACGAAGAGCGAACAGAAAAGTCGGAGGTGGTAGATTGCCCGGGGATATTTAATTCCGCTAAAGCTTGCCGATCATTTATTGGCTCTCGACGGAACCAACGACGCGCGGATCAAGATGAAATAAGTTGCGCAAGGATCAATGATAGTGTTAAGCCATCTTCGCACCTCGTTATCCTTTGTTTCCAGCGCATAATAAGCGTCCTCCGGACTTATTCAACTGGTGACAATCAACTTCATTCACTTAATTTTTCTCACTTCAAAAAATATCAAACAATTTTTACTTCTGCGTAAAAAATTCCACGAAACCCTTTTCTATAGAAGTTGAAATCGTTCTTTTAGTTAATTGGTTCTTAAGGATGCTTTTATGCTGTGCATTTTTGAGAAAGAAAAAATATCGCTGTAATTTTCACACATAGAAGTTGGATTGATCATTCAATTGGTCCGTCGGACACGTATGAATTGCGTCTGCATTTCAATTGGACGCGGCTGAGGCCGTGGTCCAGACGTTTCGCGAGGTTCTTTGCTCGATGGTGAATGGACCGCTCTGGTGTTGGTGGCGACGACAAGCAATATCGGCTCTGTCACGTAGACTGACCTCAGTATCAAGCAATAACGACGACGCTTTTGCTGATGTCGTGAAATAGAGATGGACAACACAGAGGTGCATGGAATTCGTTCACTTAGTTGACGCCGTGCTGCTCAGCTGCCTCCGCAATTCTACGCCACTTTTTCCCTCAAATTGCAAAACTTCATAACAAATTTGGTCATTTCTATCTCCACACTTCCATCACTAAATCAACTAACCAAAGAATGATTAAAAAAAGGTGCAATAAAAAGTGGTCGAAATGAAATCCGAAGATTGGAAATCGGAGAATAATTCATCTCAACTTACCATACATCTTTCCTTCGTCGGAAAGGATAATTTTGCGTCGGCCGCATGGTGGATATATGCTCACAGCTTCTTGGAAACTTTGTTCGATATCCGGTGACCAGACACCCTCCGCGTCCGCCGCCGACAGGTCTTTCTCATCCTGAAACCAAATCGTTTCTATCAATCCATCGGAACAATAATTGCAAACCAAAATGTATCTCGATGAGAGGTGGAAAAAAATTCGATATCCAAAGGAGAGACTACAGACTATAAACACAAGGCTGGTAACATTTTGCGATAGTTAATTAACGGAACCGAAAGACAGGAATTCATGGAACGCAGGACCGTTGGCCATTTTTCTACCGGATCACCTGACTCTATCTGCCACACATTCCTTATAGGATCAGGTGCTCGAGGCGAGAAACCGACAATTACAAGGGACATTAGAAGAATTTTAGCTGCAGATTAAATTTTTCCCTTCCAAAACTTTTTTTCAACTTTTTTTTACGAATTTTCTTTTACTTTTTTAACACTACAACCTCCAGAAGAGGACAAATTTGTCCTCACAAGTTTTCTAATTCATGATAATAAATAAAACAAAAATAAATAATGAAGAAAAAAATCAGTTTTGTTACGACTGTATTTACAAAACAAACCTTTCAAAATGTAATGTAATTATATTAAAAAAAATTGTTCCAACACATTTGTATGAAATTGGATCGTTTATGCAAGTTTTTTATGCTTATTAGGTTGGTTTTCGCATGATACTTACATCACTTGTTTCGCCAACATCGAGATTCTTTGTATCCGAGCCGGAGCCGTTGGCATCGGGCGGCGGCCCGGAACTAGCAGGAGTCCACGGCGAGGAAATGGTGTCGGCTGCAGCCACCGCACTGCCTGTAACAGAACAAAATGATTCGCCATGAGTTTCGACAGTCATCAAGGGTCATCGAGTTTTCATCGTGTGTATAGACAAAATGAAAAGCGCCACGCTAACGAGCAACAAGTGGCCGCTGATATCTCATATCGGTGCATCTCGCTACCGGAAGTGGGGAGCACAACGTGGGCGTTTACTCCGCCTTGGGGAGGAGTGCTGTTCCGTCATTCAGTTCAGCTTCGACCGAACATCTCGCGGCCAAAAACATCCCGCGAATCACTTCCGTTTATGTCCCTACATTATTTCTCAAACTCCGCAAAACCTTATTCTAATTTCCAACTCTTTTTTTTATCATCAATAAATTTCATAACGTTTCTTTTTTTTCTAAGACAATCAAACAAAGAAAATTTTAATTTTTTTCTGGAAGTGGAATTTTGGTTTTGAGTTTTAGTTGTTGTTTAGTTTGAGTTAGAAAATTGGAGGAAAACTTGGGGATGGACCGGGTTCGGGTTGTGGTCTTGGCGGACATACCGAAACGCCCCTATCGCAGTGGTCGGCCGGCGGAGCGACCATTCCATATCCTTCATCCGCGCATTTCGTCCACCCTATGGCTCGACCATGCACTACTGAATGCAACCATGTGTCATCCGCCATGATCTACGCTTCCGTACGATGGCATACGAACCGAGTCATTCCTGCATACATAACGCACCGGCTTCTCTCATAACTAACGCGACTCTGCATTTTTCAGCACGCTCTCAGGATATCGTTCATTATAACCACTCGCCTATGCCCCGACTGATGCTTGATTTGTGAATCGTGCTTATTAAATCAAACCATTTCTATCTCTTGTTTATCGCTCATTTACATTTCTCTCTTTTTTCCCTCTTCCTTTCTTTCTCCAATTACATTTCACCTTAACTGTAAATTTCAACTTTTATCTCTTCTCCATCTTGGCCGACTTTTATTCTTTCCAAAACACACCAACTGGTCACTTTTTGAACAAAAGTTATGAAAAAAAAGGTGTTAAACAGTTTGTCTAAATGGATTAGTTGAACATTGACTTTTTGATGTGAAAAAGTAGGTTTAAAAATGTTGAACCATTTAGTGGCTATATTTTGGGTTACATTTGTGGTAGAATGCCAAAAGCAAAGTCAATTCAGCATCAGGCAGAATAGCAGGTCGTATAATGACGTTACAAATTGCACAAACTATCTGGACTGCGCTGCATTATGTCTTGGTCAGGGCTTGCTATAGGTAAGCTGTAAATTTGGCGAATAACGATTCCGGGGGCGGTAGCCGCGGGACCGGGAGGCGGAAGCATTCGTAGCAGCACGAGCCGGAGGATGGCTTCAGTGGAATGCGTCCCGTTTAATATCGCAGAACATTATATATCGCCTCTCTCTCTCTATCTCTCTCTTGCTCTTGATGTCTCCGGGTTTCTGTCCTAGCATATCGTATACCTATATGTTACCATTGTATATACCTATATACAAAGCCTATATATATTTTGTATATATATACTCGAGTGTCGACTGAAAACACTTCCTCTCAACCCCTCGAAAGTTTCACGTCATATAGGAAGCATTATTTAAAGCGACGACAATTTACCAACGTTTCTTACCAGATTAAATCTTCTTACTTTTGCCTACCTTGGATGTGACAAATCATTTTCCAAGTGATCTATTCTCTGAATTTGATATCAAACTTTTGAAATTCAAATTTCCCGCCAGGATAGAAAGGCGGAAAATTCAAAATCAAGTTTTCGCAACTGGTTATTTAATTGATCATAATGGCAGTGAAAAAAACAACATTCATTAGTGATCATTATATTCGAATTAATGAACAGGGAAAAACCCACTTTTTGAATTGTCTCATTAGATACGCACATGAGAAAATGTTGATAACTGCGAAGACACTTTGCAGTCATGAAACGATTCAATTTTTTTTTTTCTGAAAGCGTTAGGAACACGCACTCGTGACTTTTTGATTTGCATCGCATTGAAAATTCAAACAAAAGTACACGCATTGAAGTCGGGCCGATTGTAGAGTTGTTGAATGACGCAACTGAAGTTTGAGCGCTGATTAAAAAGTCACACGCCTCGTTAACTCAAGTGGCTCAAAATAGGCTTTAATAGCGAATTTATTTGACACAATGAAAATCGTGCCCATTTTCGTATGATGCTCCTTATAGATGAATGAATTTTTGCCCCGGGCGTTTTCCCCGCTTGTTCGTCGCTTTTGAAAGTCGCCATTCAAACTCTCAATGTTGCGGCTTAATTACACCAGAGCGAGGGCAATAATTAACGATTTCGTTGCTTGTCTCTCATAACGAGCTTCATTTTGCACAGATCTTTTTTGTCGCTCAATTGTACGTTGTGCTTCATTTTTTTTCCATTTCGTTTTTATTTTCATTTCTCATACAGTGTTGGATCTCTTCATAAAATCATCAGACAAAAACCTGGAAATTCTAGTTAACATTTCTTTTTAAACGTTGAATTCAAACGTTTTTCATTTTCTTCTTCTTTTTCTGTCTTTGAATGAAAATTAAAAACTTGAACATTTCAGTTTGATAATTTTGAATTTTTTTCAATGTTTTATTCAAACGTTTCTTAAATAAGGTTTTATATTTCTGAGTTTGAATATAAAAATTATAAATTCGAACATTTAAACTTGATATTTTGTATGGAGTTTTTCGTCGCCAATTTGTTTTTGTAAAAAAAGGTTTAGTCGGTAATACAATAGTGCATGAAATTGGAAGACGGAAAATTGTCGTTGAATCGAGCGCGATCACGTGGATTTTGCACCGTAACTCAAGTGCTAACTCCCAGACGGGACCAAGTCAGTGAACCGCGCGGTGATTCTTCTTCCCTGCAACCGGTGCGTATCGACAACCGGTTTTCTCATGGAATCAACAAAGACTCCCAAGGAAAATGGTAAACTTTCAGCATTCTAATCACGACTAACGTATTTTTTTCACTATTTTTATGGCCAATTTTCATCTTGTACATAAAATTGTTCGACCATTTTTAAATGTTCATTTTTGACTCCTTTCAAAGTCCAACCTTTGATCAAAATCTGTCACGTAAAAAAGTCAATTTTTTGTTCTCTCATTTTACCATTGAATCGTCGTTTCAAATCAATTTGAAATTGTCAGAAAAACGAATTAAACAATTAAGCAGACAAGTTCACGAAACAAATATTTCAATCAAAGAGCGGCATAAAGGATAGAAAATTGGCTCGTTAATACAAGAGAAGAGACGAATGTCGAAAAAAAAAGTGCGTCCGGGAAGAACGATTTTAATTAGCGACTGGCTTTCATCGTGGAAGCAAAACCTTTTTTCGAGCGAAAACGAAAACGCGCTTTTTCCGAGCCCTGATGTGAAAAATGTAACAATTGTAATTACTCGCTTACTCGCAGACTCAATGATTCCAAGAAATCAATTCAGCATGCACTCTGTGAGCGATGCTCTATTCCTCTTCATTCGATGAAACGTCGAATCAAAACAGGCAAATAGGAACATGCTCTCTCTTTTTATCCTTTCTTTTTATTCTCTAACACTATTATCACTGCTCGACTAACAAGAGTCAAACTTTTTTTGAATTCAAAAACAAAAACATAACCAACGGTGACTAACGAAAATGAGTATTTTCGAGTAGTGAAAAAAAATGAAGCAATTCAAAAGTCAAACTTTTTCAAAATTAAAACGAAAAACATTCAACAATAGTGATTTTAACAACAAATAGTACGTTGGAAAAAAAGAAGCAACAGGAGATGGGAAAATAATAGCTGATCGAAGTTGTAAAGTTGATTGGTGATTAATACAAGTTAATGACGAGTCAGGATGGGTTTGGAAGTTGCGCATCAGTCGCAGTGGCCGTTATAGATGCGAATAGGTACGTTGCCTGGCGCCTTATTGCGAGAATCATTTAGTTGAGGTAATTGCCAAACATTGTTTACCTTGTTAGACGTTAGCTTGCTAGCAAACAGTTCGAGTTAATAAGCAAAACTTAGTGCCAAACTGCGTCTGCAGTAGTCTCGAGAGTAAATTAGCGTCTTCAATTTGTAAGCGTTCGCGTGACTGCTCACGTTACACATATAACCCCACACGTTCATAGATCACTTTGATACCAAAACTTTTTCATTCAATCAACAATTTTCCAACTCCTTTTCATTTCCAACTCCAAGCTGCTTTTTCGTTCCAACCAACAGATTTCATTTTCAATCAAATTTATAATTCCAAAACGAGTAATAAACAAAATTTTTTTTTCTTTTCAACATCAGTTAATCTGACGTTGGATGCCAGGTCATTGTCGCATTGAAATCGAATCGATTACACTGATTGAATTTTGTTTGTTCTTTTTCATTGGATTTTTATTGTCAAGTTGCGCGTAAACGATTACACACGTTGAATGACTGATCATCTATTATTACGTTTCTCGTAATTTTTCTTTGAAACAAGAAACTGCTCGAGCGGTGTTGTTTCGTCACAGCCGTACTATATGGGGCGTTATGAAACAAACACACATTCGTACTTAATTACTTATAACTATGTTTGTAATCAAAGTGCAAATCTAAGAGGCAGAAGTGAAACTCGATAGGTTGAAGTGAATTATGACGAAATAGTTGGACAGTGTAAAAACGTTTGACAAATGTTGTTGTTACAGTTTAACAACTTTCATTTGTCTGACAGCGTGTGTAAACACTTGTTTAGATATTTTATTCAATTTATCTCGCGTCCATTCAACAAAATCGCCTTCAATACAACAGCAACGAAGATAGAAAAAAGAGAACGGCGATAAAAAAGCAACGAAAATGAGATCGCGGAGAAATGAAGACGAAAGAATGGAACGAGTTGAAGGGGTTAGGTGTGACGATGAAGGGGGCACGGCTGCATTAATTAAACTAGTGTAGGACAATGAGGCCGCTGTCTGGCTCGGCGTGTAATCCACGGCGCCTTTCCTCGCCGAGAGATCCGAGCTCGCAACTTTGCCCCGCAATTCAAATCCACTTCAATTATCGTCGCAACTTGACTTTCGCGCTCGCCGTTCGAACTCAACTAGATGAATCGTGTTTTTATCCTGTCCCACTCGGGAGCATTAATCGCCGAATAATTTGACGGCAATTTGATTTCATACCCGTCTCTTTTTCATGCTTTTCAATCGACCACTTGATCTTTCATTACTATTTACTAGTCACCCAAAACCACAACTTTTTCATAGTCAAGTTTGTTAATTACAAACAAACATCAATTCCAAACCGTTCGTTCAGTACAAGTTGTTCAGTACAAGTTGTATTCATTTTTCTTGAAACAAGTTTTGCACTTTTGCAAACGTAAAAGTTGGGATTTTTTCGGATTGTTTGTTTTTGTGTTTGGTTTGTTTTTTTAGTTTTGTTTTTCTGTGGACTGAACAGGAGGTAATAAAATTTTGCAGGCATACAATTAATAGCTCTGCATTGAGAGTTAGTCGGACGCGCTGCCGAGATGCTGTTTGTAAGATGAACAATGCCGCGAGGAAGGGGCCGAGAATAAGACAACCAAGAGAGAAAGCGGCTACAAGAGAAGAAAAGCGCTCGGGGTCAAGGTGTCGCTCGGTTGCCGCTTCTCTCTTTCTTGGCTCGCAACCTCAGAAAAGCGTTCGCGCTTTTTGTACGCGAATGAATTCGTGACCGAATTTAGATACCCTTTCGATCTTCAAGGGTGTTGATGGAGCATACAAATTTAAATCCAATTTCCTAATTTAACCAACGTGTTCAAACCTTATCACCCTCAATTTTATTTTTGCAATTTACAATTTTCGGACACCGCAATTTAATCGACTAGTTTAAACCTAATCAACATAAACATTCAAAGTTAAAACATTTAAGTTAGTTTAAGCTTTACTATCCAGTGTTTAATTTTTGCAAATTTATCAACTGGTTATTTTAAAAATGAGAAAAAAATTAATTTGAAATAAATATGATATACAATTAGAGATTATAAAATGATTACGACGAGGTGAGAGTGTAAGAACGATACGACTCATGAAGTAGTAACCAAAGCCGACGCTCGGGATTTGGATTAACGCTGAGAAAGAGGACCCGGCGTGTCTACGACGACAAAATCGATAAGCAGACCCCTCTGGCCGCGATCCCTTCCGCCACCGCGTAGGTAGTCTCGACGTACGTTCTCCTCTTACTCTTTGCTTTGTCGACAAGATAACGTTCAGCAAAGCTAAGGTTTATAGTCAACACTTGGCCGTAAGACGATGTTGGCGCAAACGTGAGCCTTTGTAGCCAAAACTGTAGACACATTTTGTTTTTCACCTCCCACCAGTCAGCAAGCGCAACATAAACTTTTCCTTATGTCATGTTGTTCCAACTCCATAAATCATAAGTGGCAAATTCCTGGGCGTGACAAGCGAATTAAAAAATTAACTAGATGCAAAAGTATGAATCGTTTTTTTTTGTCCTCATAAACTAACCCGCAATCCGTTTATGAACCGAAGACTTCTAAATGTCACGACAGGTTGCGTGCAAGGCTTGTAACAATTTGTTAACATTTTTCAATTTTTCAATTTCAAGTTTCGAAAAGTTTTTAAATCAATGGATGATTGATTGCAGATAAATTATCTGAAATTAGTCAAACGTTTAGAAATTTCAAATGATCGTTGTTTTGGTTAGATAGGAATAGTCGTTTTTGGAGGGAAAAACATTGTTGGCGACTGGCAAAATGAACAAACCGAAAAAGAAGAGACGCGGGGGTGCAAATGAGTTGAATGTCCCCGGCGTCGAATATAAATAGCAAAAGTGACGTCGACAGTGTGTCGTACGTTTCGAGTGCCGTGCTTTTACTTGTCTTATCTGTTTACTTTCAATTCAGTCAAGCGAACGACAATCAGCCGCAGCCAAACACCGCGATACAAAATAAACCAACTTTTCAGCAGGTGATTTGACTTCTAACATGATCCCCTTCAACGTGCCAACAAACTATTTTTCCATCTTACAACAATTCCATCGAAACAGACCGTCACACAACTAACCATGGGTACCAACATTGAATTTAAAGTTGTTACTTTTTAGTCAAGCTCTGATCTGTGATTTATTTACATTTGTAGTAAAACTTGCGAATAAACGATTCGAATATTTGCGCGTACAAGATTTATAAAAGATGGAGAGTCTAAAGAATCATAGTTTAAAACAGAAGTTAGTTTAAGTTGGCTGGTTGCCGAACAGCGAGGTCATTAAGTCGTGAGCTTGAGGCCCGAGAGGATTGCTTAGGGACATGAGGTTAACGTTGTCGGTTTTGCGCAGCGTCACAGTGCCTCGATTGACCGCAGACGAAGGCTCCGTCACCCACAGCTCCACTTATTCTCGGATTTGTCACTTACGACTTATTTATAATCTTGTTTCTCCTTTATTTCTATCGATACGCAATCAATTGAATTATTCCACTCCAACTGGAGAACAATCCAAACTTCGTGACTGCACTTATCAGTCCAGAACATTTGTATAGCCATTGTTTTTTAGCATTAAAAAATTTAACGATGTCAAAAGTTCAATTTGCTTTCATTTTTTTTGTTGCTATTTGGCAATTTTTCAATCTGTTATTTTAACCAAATGTTATAATGCTAGATTATTCACCAACAAAAGTTAATAAAGACAAAGCAACTTGTTAACTAGCATGTTTCAGTGACGAAGCTTTGTTTGGGATTCAAAGTTCTTCTCCTGGCGCTTACTCTGAGTTAAACTCTCGACTAAAAGCTCACTTGGCCTTGTGGATATACAAACCAAGTCCACACGATTGTTGTCGCAAATGCAAGCCTTTCCTTTTGTAGTACACGAACAAGAACTGTTTAGCAAACTTTCACGAGGTCGGTTTTGTTGCATTCTTCGTTCGCATCTCAAACCTTATTAACATTTTACGAGCTAAAAAACCAAGTTACAAAACTCTAACATTCAATTTCAACTCCATCTTCAAATGTGTTTGAAAACAACAAACTGATTTTTCCATTACTTTTGTCTTCTTTTTTTCTTAGTCACCGTTTAAAATTGGCAGAAAAGTGATAAACCATGGATACAAGAGGAAAACAAGCCGTACAGTATTGGATCTATTTCGGGTGGCAGAAACCAAATAGAAAGTGATTAGACTTGGCGCTGAGTGTTATGCATCTTGGACAACTGTATAGTATATCACGTCTGGTAGGACAATGATAGATCAGTGTGACACGTCGGCTTGGATTAATAGGCCACGCGTATACGTGTTTGCCGTTATCGTGCGCTCGTATTTTCCCAACCTGCTTCCTGTTATCTTGCGTCCTATGTCCCGGACACCTATCCTCAATTGGACGCACGTCACGTTAGAACCGACTGCATTCCAGTCGAGCTCTTTTATCAGCAGACCTTCTCGGATAAAAATTTATTAGACAAACGTATTATTTCGCTTTTATTTTGCGTCTCAATTTATCACTCGGTGCAAAATCGTCCAACTATGTTAAACAAACAACGCAATTTAGCAGCTTGAATATTGAATCGGCGAGTTTGGGCGCGGGTTTTGTTTAGACGTGTGTGGGTGGATTATTAAATGGCGTATAATTTTGTGATATTCGAAACGTAACGGTGTTGGGGGTACAAATGGTCGCGGATGCCTGGCGCGTTTGCACGAAAGCTTATTCAGCGAAATTTGCCGGAAGCGTTGCTACCATTTACCCCCGCGGGCCAGTGCTGTCCGACCCTTCCGAGTGTGGCCATCTACCGCAGAATACCGGCCTTCCGTATTCACTAACTGAATTAACCGGTACCGTTGCGTCGCGTCGTGTATACGAGCGCAGCCGCGAGCAACCCGGCTAGTGCATTACGTTCGCCCAGACACAGACCGATATGTTTCACAATTTATGACCGAACAATTAAACTGCGCAAATCCTCAACAACAAAGATGGAATTCTCGCGGCGGCATTTACGTGCATCAAACCACGCATCAATTATTTCGTTGACTCCAAATTCATTAGCTCATGTTAACAGCTTTCCAAACTTACTTTCATGTTTTGTCGAATTCAAAAAAGTGGTTTTCTGTTTTTCAACTGATTTGTGGGTTTATTAATTTATCAGTAGATGTAAATCATGATGGAACACAGACGATTAATCAGTTTGTGTATTATTACTGAAATTAATTTTGTTCCCGCGTTATCAGTACGTCGACCAGATTCGTTTGGATATTTTAATTATCGTTTATTTATCTATACTTGTACTCGTTTATCGAGAGACGATGAGTTAATTATGAAATCGAATTCAAAAAGGACAATTGAAAAAGAAACTCGAACCAAGTCCAATACAGGAATCGTACGGAAACCAATACGTATTTTTTGCGGAAGTAATAGTCGCAGTGTTGACGAAATCATAGGTACATTGATTCGGATAGGTAAAAATAAAAAATGAACCCACGTTGGGTGTACAGACGAAAAAAAGCGCTGTATCAAAATTTCATCGTGTTTGGGCAAGTTAATCAATTGATTTGGTCGCTCGACTTTTTTTTAGTCGAGTATTTTATAGAGTTCATTGTAAGTGAAAAAACTGCCACTAAGCCATTCAAATTTAGATATTCAAAAACAAACATTTTTTATGAACCTTTTAAGATTAGAAAATGTGTAAACATTCTTGTTTGAGTGAAACAAAGGTGTTACGTTAAAAGTTACGGATAAAAATTAGAAACAGTGTTGAATGTGGAAATTTGTATAAAAAAATAGTTTTGTAACTATTATCCATAAGAGAGAAAGGTGAGTTGTGTGCAAGTTTGTATGTAAACGGACGAGTTGGTTGCGTGCACGTGTGTATAAGCGCGGCCCGTTTGTATCGAGGCCGACCGGTTCTCCAGCAGCCGCTGAAAGGGTATTGCAACACTTGTGGTTGATGTCGCGTACTGATTGGACGACTCTAAACACTGAAAATAAATTATTGGTAATATATCGGCTCGAGTTGCGATCTTCATCGCCACCTGATTTCATAGAAAGTACTATTCTGCATCAACTTTTATACTCTATGCGTTCTTGCCAACTTTGAACATTTTCTTTATTATTCATTCAATTATGCCTGCGCGCTCGCCAGCGACTCTAGCATTACGTTCATTGCGCTATCCAACTTGACGATTATTATTATAATACAATGAATCATAATTCACCTTTGGCTTATGTTGTTTCATAAAATCAAACGATGCTTCGGTAAAGAATATGAGTTCGCTTGTAAATAACCATAAAGTTACTTTTCCACTTTTGTAAATCAAAAATAATTAATAATTATAATTGCCTTTTACATAAAGTGTCGCTTTTCATTTTGTCTTAAGACAAATACACAGAGAAAAATTGTTTGTAACAATGTTTTAGCAGTTAAAGCAACGTTAAATTTTGTATTTTTATTTTTCAGTGTGTGACCATCACCAAGAAAATAACCGAAAAAGAAACAAGTCAAAGAAGAAAGCAAAGTTGAAAGTAAAAACGAAAAAAATTAATGGTTACAATACCGATACTATTTTGAGTACTGAGTTCCCAGTCTTTCATGAGGATTTCTCTGGCAGGTCAGGATGACGGCGACGTGGGTACACCTACAATACAAAAAGCGAGCGTTCATATAAACAAATAATTTAGATGAAGTCGTTTTAACATATTCAAAACGATATTTCTTACAAACAAACAAAACAAAATGAAACGAGATGCAAAAATCATTGTCAACCATCAATAAGTTCATTTTTTACAAAAGTACAAAACAAGGTGCGAAAATCAAACGAAATATTCAACCGACGAGATCGCGCACAGTGCAAACAAACTACTAAAACAGTATTCCTCTTCAGACAAATGTTTTGAGCGTATGCTCGTTCAAATATGCTGAGTCCTGCAGAAAGCAAGACTCGTGTGGACACAACTTCGACTCCCAATAAAAAAAATTGGCCAAAATGTTAATATGCAACTCTAAGTTCTCAGTATTTCTTTACCTTTATCATCCTATTGTCAATTGTTATTTCAATTTACATCAATTAAATTGTCACTTCAACAAGTTTGAATACAATTTCAAAGTAACTTGTTTTATTAATTGCAATTGATTCTCAGAAAATTAATAAATCGTTTTTCGTCCAGAACTACTTGTTGTCTTTTGTTTTTATTTCCCTTCCTTTTACAGTTAAAACTCAAAAACCAACCTGTGACTTTCAAAAGGACAGATTTCGACCTTTCGATTTGATAAAAAACCTGAAATTTCCTGTACCAACACACGAATCGAAAAGTTAAGTTACATTCGGAACCAGAATTCCAACCGATTTTATTCTTCTCGAAATCGTTTGCAAGATCTTTCATCTTTGGAAAAAGGTAAAGAATCGTTTCACATCAACCGGCTCTTTTTCATCGCAGTTACATAATACGGAGAACGGTTGGAGCGTGATGAGTTGGCGCTCACGTGATATCAACAATCAGAATATCGCTAATCGGATCCACGTCAATCAGGCGTAGAGCGAGCGTCGCGACAGCTCTTCTTTCGTTTTCATAAATGGAAAGAAAATCGTGACCAGCGTTACGATCGGATCGCTGACTTTGCTCGCTGATTCGATTTGTCTTTGTTGCCGGTGGTTTATCATTTTTGATACCGATTGACGTTCGCCGTTTGAGGATTTCAATGGGAATGAGTCACATCGAATTATCAAGAATTTTATTCATTTTATTCACCACTTTTTCTTTGTTCAAATTATTGCTTTTGCTAAAAGCCTTTGAATGTCAATTTTTTGTTCCCTTGAAATTTTTTTATTGCACAATTTTTCTGAACAATCCGACGACTTTTGTGCAACGAGGAAACAGAGGAAACAATCTGGAGTAATTCGTAACGAAATTCATCAATAGAGTAATAATAATTAGTTAAAACCATGCTGGTGAATGTCTTGCAAGCGAAATTACAAACTCGATATTGAACTTCTATTCATGAATGTGCGAATTCAAGCTGGAGTTTGTTACTTCTACATTAGTCGCACATTCATGAATGTGGCTTCAATGTTGATTTCAGTTACCGAGTTTCTGCCGGAAACAGAAAATAGGGTTTCGATATTCCAAGTTTCCGCATCGAGCATCATAAGTTTTCTTTTTTTTTTTCAACCACTCAACGCGGCTGGGTTAAAAATTATTTTCACTTTTAATTTCGTAACAAAATTATTGTTTTGAATTTGCAACTAACGTCAAGTCCAAGTATGTGAAAACTGATAAATCAATGATTGAAAGATTGTCCCTTGTTTAGATCATAATTTTCCAATCAATTTGCAAAACGACAACGACGATGATGAAATTTTCAATGAGTTTGACTCGGAACAGGTTTGCACCGACAAATAAATAATTAGAGCAGACGCACTCTCGGGGAGCTGAATAGAGAGATAGAGAAAATTATTGCAATCGGTATAATCTCGTTGCAAACTCTGCTCGAGGCTAGATCCCGATCAGCCATGCGGAATAATGATACGGGTTCACAAAACTCCTCGGGCTAGCATACTCATGATGTTTCTGCGCGTATGATTCTGCTTCCAGAAACACCAGAATATTGCTCTGCTTAACACACCTAAAACTTGCATTCCACAATGTTGGAATTGCCCAGCTACACTTGATATTACATCAAAAAATCGTTTCTACTCCATTGTTACTAAAACCCCCTCTAAAATTTTAAACTTAACAATTCAAAACTAAGAAACTCAAATTTCAATCGTTCGTCTGTTTTCAACAATTTTTAATTGTTATTAATCTCACTTTTCTTTTGATAATGAAAGTCTGAGTGGAGGAAAGTTGCGTTGGAAAAAATGGTCGAGTGAAAAATGAAGTTGGCGGATGATTTGGTTGCAAAATCGCGCTTGTTTTATAGCAGAGGAGGAGTTAGGAGTGCAAAATTTTTGTGGTGCAGGCAGAAATGGCCATAAGCTGTGTAAATATGTGTGTGATTACTTTTAATTCGCCCTATTCGTTGGCGCTCGACTGTCCGCTCGCGGTCAACCACGCTGCACAAAACGCAGCGCGATAACAAGTGCATTCGTTATCGCCGTTGCATAACGACCGTATATTTTGTCGCTTCAATTTTATTACACCGCTCGGGAGACAAAAAAATTGTTACGAACTCGCATTCGTGACATCGCTGGCTAATTAAAATTGACTCTCCATGATCGATACCTGGCTTCGACTCCACTTTATTATAAACCCCAATTCACAACTCGTCACATTCAAAATTGCAAAAAAAAACCTCAACAATTTCGTCCACAAAATGCAACTCCTATTTTCTACAAATTATTTACTGACATTGTGACAATTTCGTCTCTCAGAAACAGAAATAAAAAAAAAAAGTGTACAATTTTTGTCACGAAATTGCTATGACGTTCTTCTCATCATGAAAATTCGTTTCGTTATGCTGTGACAAATGAAGAAGCTGAATTCCGTATCGGATATATTTTCAACAAGACGAGGATTTTATCAGGTGTCGTCGTGTCTCTGAATATTCGCACATTCCGTTGTTTTGCGCCTATAAGTCATAACTTCAATCTTCAGTTAATTAAGCCTGGATTAATAATGAAAAATTGAGCTGGAATTAAAACAAAGTCTTGTCAACTTTTCAAACTGAATAAAAAAAATGATTAAACAAGAATCAGGTAGAAGTCAAAGAAATATTCCAACATCAAAGGCCCAGTGAAAATTGTAATAAAACATTAAATAATTCATGATAAAAGGGTCGAGCGACATATTTGAGTGCAGAACTTGGGTTTGCAACCCCCTCTCGGTTGGTCATAAGGTTGAGCCGACCCTTTTTGTGTCCGAGCAAGATTCTCGCTCGCATGCTAGAATAGATTATATTACGCTGGCCTGCCTGAGGGACATGAACTTATACCGACCACCGCCACGAGTTTATTGCATACACAATCTTGCGTCCCGGAATCAACAATTAAATATTAACTTCTTAGTCCGTTTTGCACTCATTTTCCGTTGCATTTTAATTAAGGAAGCAAACCAAGTCAACGTTCAACTTTGCATGATTAAACATATTATGTCTTTATACTCTGCACTCCCTTTTCATAAATAATATCATTTCTAATCCTTTGTTTCATTCATCTTCTAATCAATATTAACTCTAAAACGATTCAAATAATTTCCAAACAAATCTGACCTGACTAACTTGTTGCATGATTAAATCTCTCATTTCAAATGTTAAAAGTCAAGGAGACAATTTTAGAAACAAGTAAACAAAAGAAATGGTTTGTTTATATTGTAGTTAAAGAAGAATGAAAGTTATAAAGCGCATTTATTGGTATTCAGATTTGTTGTTGAAATGTGAAAACGCGGATGAAAAATTATGGGCAGCAATAGAGCAAAGATATAGCCGAGGGTTCCGGATGAATCGAGAGAAAAAGATCGTATCCTGGGCGCGTCTTTCCTTATACTTATTGTCGCTGACTGTTGGTCGGCGCCCCCTCCTCGCCCGGCTTTGATATATGGTCGACGTTTCGAGTTATCGCTTTGCCAATAGCACGCCAGACTGCAGAGTCTTCACTCGCTCAGTCGAACAACAAAGCAAACAATCGATATCGCGAAACACCCGAGCGAATTTACGCTCCGTCGATTGCTTGCTGATTTTTCTTTGCCTCGACGCAACATCTGTACAAAAATCTCCGAAATTTTGACAACCCCAAATTTCAATGGGTAAAAAAGCAACAAATATATATATTTTTTTTCAATTCGTTTTTCCAAATCAATTCAGTTGGATTAATTAAACCAGTGAACATTGTTGTGATTCCGAACAATGGCAATGAACAAAATTCATTGAATCATTGAAACTTCAACGTAGCAACAATAAAGCGTTTAATTAAAAACACAAAAGCCGGTAAAAAAAGGGCCGAGAAAGGTTGCAATTTTATTTACAAATATTTACGCGTCAAAGGCATTTTTATTTTGGTGTAGAAAAAAATCTGTTTTTGTTTTGTTGCCAGCACATTCGAGAGATTAACTCGGAAGCACGGAATAAATATCAAAAGGGGTTAAAAAGGTGGAAATAAGCAGGACGAGAGTAAAAATTAGAAGATTGTAAAATGAGAGGAGGTAAAAAAAAAAGGGAAGTAGGATTTTCAAGTCAGATTTCACGAGCGATTTAATTGAATTCCCGATTCAATTAAGGATAACCAAGCGAGCGAGAGGGAGACTATCGAGGTGAGACGGGGGTGGGTCGGCAACACGAACGGGGTACGCGAGCAAAATTAAAGCCAAGCGACGGCGCCATCCGTTTGTATAGCATTGTTTCACGCATCCCGGCCTCGCTCTCCATTATGCTCCATCTCTTTTGGTTTACATTTATTCGTAATATCATTTCATTCAGACAGTGGACTTGTTCGCCCGGAATACTGTCCTCAAGACATTCCACTTTATTGCCTCTAATATATTGAGCTTCGAGCTTCTCACTTTTTAATTATTCCCAGAGACTCGACTAACTGCGTCAAATTAAATTCAAATTATCAACTCTCAACTTGTAATCTAAATTCAACTTCTCCATACGAATACAAGTTCTGTAATGAATCTTAGTCAATACTTAATTACTCACAATTTAGTTCATCACTATCAACGTTTAAAGAATCAACAATTTTAAACATCAAACTCGTCAGTTTTGTTATGTTACACTCAAGTTAAAGTTCCAACCATTTTGAAACAAATTGTTTACTTGAAAAAAATTTTGGTTTGAATTTGTAAGTTTGAAAAAAGTTTTGGAAAGTAGAAGGTGTGTGGAATCAAAAGTTGAGGTTGGTTGGAAAGAGAGGTCCAAAAAGCAGAGGACCCTTTAGCGGCGCGAGACGACCGAGAGCAGTTTACAAATACGTTGGATCAATTTAGCAGGCTTTATCGGGTGCGATGTTGTTTTATGGGCTGCGCGATTCGATATCACCGACCACAATGCTATTGCGCGATATGCTGATTTCAAGAGAGACGAATGCGATGTTGCAGGTGCATACAATCAATAACCTGCCCTCGACTTGCGGCGCACAAAACCGCCCCTCATTTCGGTCCAGTAATTAATTTGTGGCTTGTTCTTACTCGACCTGTAATTCTATCACTATTTCGCATTATCATTTTCATTGCATATGAAAGTTTACAGTTTCGTTCGAACATCCCAACCCTTTTGAGTATTTAAAAACTACACACGAAACTTTTTTTTTAATTTATTATTTTTGGTGAACTGTTTTTAAAACTTTTTTCTATTGCAACCCAACCTAATTTCAACTCTTTTTAAAAACTACAGTTAGCAAAATGAATGAAAAATACCTTGGTCCAAAAAAACCTTTTGTTTTAAATTTTAGTTTTTACTTCGTTGTGAACTGTTTTCAGAAGTGACTTAGAAGATTGTTCGGAGCAATTTGGTTTGAAAAATTTTGTGGAGAAAACTGGCGAACGTTGAAAGTCAAATGACAAGGCGATTGCACAACTTACGTATACTCGTAGTATCAATTTCAACGAGGCTTTCTCGAATGACATATTGTAATTGCGAATGTTATAAAGTGGTCCATGACATCATGACTTACCTGAAACAATAAATACATTTCGTTATAAACATGCTCCACAGTCACGTCTGCTCATGTTCAACTAGTTATAATACGTGAAGTTTACAGCAACATTCAAAGTTACAAAACTTCCCCTCCCCCCTCTCTTAACATTTTAACACAAAAGTTTATTTTTTTGGACCAGTGGTACGTTTCGTGGAGTTTTATTTTAGACAATTGTTTAGATGAAGTTGCGGGAAAGCAAACAGCGAAATAATAAAACCGAAAGAATACAGATTGGTCGGGTTATAAACTGGTGTCGTTAGCAAAGCTTGATATTATTCTGATCATGCTTTGAGGGGTTGGCATTTCTCAGAAGAGATTCGTCTCGTCTTTGACTCGCACGACTAAATAGTCGATCGCAACGTGAAAAAGCGGCGATTGATGGTGAAGTTCACACCAACGCGCAAGTAACGATTCATTATTCTGCACCCACGCGGGGCAAACTGCCAACTGTCCGATAAAGAGCCACGCACACTCACACAAACACACAACGACGCGCGCTCTTAGCTTTAATCGCGCGTAATTTCACGCGACTACCTTTCATTCATATTTTTAACAACTCTTTTTCCAATTTGTCATCTCATTTTTCATCCTCTTTATTCCATCTTCATTTCAATCCAAGTTTCGTTTTCCATTTTCAGTTTATTCTTCCTGGTTTCATGATAAATCTGAGTCTGGCTTTTTGCTTTTTACAACTTCCGGTTAAAGTCAGGTAGGGTTTTTTTTTGTAAGTCGTTTGAATGACGTTTAATTTGAAAGGACTTGTTTTTTTGGAAGTGAAAAATGATTGACAAGGAACTGGTTAATTTGAAGGATTAATCGGGCTGTTTCGTACGATAAGGCAATGTTTATAATGAGACTAGACATATAATGTCGGTTGTTGTAGATACTGGATGATATTCGTCGTAATGCAAAGCGGTGGGTGTGCGCGTGGGTGCTGTCGTTCGCGGAATAAAAATAATACCTGGCTAGACGCTATACAAAATCGCGCGAGAGTTTGCGCACACGGTTTCTCGAATTGCCGTCGGCTCTAGATCATGAATCATCGTTTGTGATCATTAGTCCAGAAGTCTTCCAAAACTGATACAAATAATCATCCTCATTACTTCTCGTCCAATATAAATTACGGTATTCAAAAATCTTCCCTTCTACCTATTTCAAATTTCAAATTTTGAAACACCAACAAAAAACTAAACACATTTTTTAGTTCAAATCTTAGTTTCCTTCCTCAAAATTCTCGTTCAGAAAATCTACTTTTTTTTGTCCAATCTTCAAAATGCAGATTTGCAAATTTTCAATAAAACATCAGTAGAGACCCTTTTTTTAGAATTTGTTTAACTTGTAAGATAAAGCTGGCAATATTTGAAGTAATCTATGATTTTCGAAAGCATCTTTTGAGTGCAGCTCCTTAATTCAAACGGATGAATCATCTGATCGAGCGGTTGGAAGAGGGGCCATTGAGATCGTCTTGTGCGCAAGCGCGATTTCCTCGTTTGATTTAACGTTCGAGCGTGTGCGTTCAAATGTTACGTAGGTATATACGCGAGGCTGAATAATTTCGCGTCATTCTGAACGGCCCTTTAGAAAATAAGCAACAACACGTATGTGCGCACCAATACAGGTGTTACGTACAGTTGTAGATGTAGATGGCGTGTATTGATAAGTAACTGCAAACACTACAGACACGTGTAGACCACTCGCGCGCTACACTCCGTATCAATAGCAATCGAAAGGTAATAACGGTGAGCCAACGTAACGTGCAGCAGCTCAGGCTCTGTTATTAGCACCTTCTTATTTTCAGATCCGTTCAGTTTCATCAACTACATCCAAAACTCAAACTCCAAACCAAATAAACATTTCCAAACCGTAAACAAATTTTTCTTTCTTCCTTTTTTTCAAATTATTAATTTTCCAAATTTTACAAATCTTATTTCATTTTTGTATCAGGAATAGAAAGTTGTGAATGAGAAAAAAAAGGTGCGAGTAAAGGGGAAGAATGAAAAGCCGAAATAAATATGAAAATCTTTAGTCAGATAGGCTAAAATCGTCTTTGCTTTCTCTATCCGATCGCATTGCGTTGCGAAACGCGGATTATACCGTTTTTCGTGACGTCACGTAGGCGCGGCGCGATTTTGCCAACAATAAGTGCAAATTACGTAAGCCCGAATTAGAGCCGGGGGAACTGCGCCGCGACGAAGCTGCGATTCGCCGTCGCGCCAGTGGGCAAACCAGTTTTTGCTCGAGCCGTTAGCATTACTTCGTTTCCCCCTGCACGCCATTGCGGTCTCTTCAGAGCGTCATCAGAAAGTGGTGTCACTGCTAGATGAAAGTATAATAAATTCCCTCGTCTCCGCTCTTTATCATTTTATCAATTTGTTTCATTCTATTTTATTATTCTCTTGATTCCCACTTGAAAATCCAACCTCCACTATTAAAAACTAAAGAAAAAAAAAAGTAAAAAAACTACAACTCACTATCAAAAGATTTGATTCGTCAAAACTGATAAAACCAAACAAACGAAAAAAAACAAACCCAAACGAGCGATTTGATTGATTTGACGAGATCTCGAATCAGAAAGCAAAAAAATTATTTTTGATGGATTTGTTAAACGAAATAAGATGTCAGAAGCTTTTTGATTTTTTTTACGTTGTTTGCATTGGCAACTGCATCTCGCATCTGGTTGTTGAAAGTGCAGTTGGCAGGATGGGCTTTTTGCACGGCGCGAGAACCGCCCCCTTGCCGCACTTCGCCAATAGCTCACCGGAGAAAACCGGCTTTGCGTTTTATATCTGCCGATCCACGCCAGCCGATATGCACGAGAGAGAGATAATCAGATGGACCGGATCAGGTGCGAGAGCGAGACGGAACGATGCACGCGACAGTGATGCACTCATTGACCAGTTGACCCCAATGATTCCTCCCTTTTTGCACGATTTCTCTTATTACACACTCATTATCAGTGCAACTTCACTCTGACTCATTTATTGCTTTTTATGCTGCCGGTCAAATTGGTATTTAATGTTTTTCTCATTCTTTCTTTAATAAGAAACAAAATGACTTTTAATTTTAATTGTCAAGGTTTGATTGGCCAACATTGGCAAGTAGGAAACGTAGTGGGACCGAAGGTATCGCAAACTTTTTGCCCAGAAGTCGATCTTTTTGGTCGTTTTTTGCATCTGGCGGATCTGCAAAGGACCGACGCTTGCTCGCGGTCACGAACGCGGAGACACGGCGATAGCGTGGGAAACAAAGGAGGAACATCTTTCGCTCTACTCTCGAATACGATTGGTTCAGTTTTAGTTCCAAGAAGTCACTTCCACTTGTCAAACTTCACCAGGATGATTCACTTTGGAAAAATCTTTAGGATGTTCCTACAAAGTCAGTAGCCTGCTTGGCCAACTACATTTTAACTTTTTTACCCACTATTTTGATAACACAAATTTGGTTTATTTCAATGAAACAAAAAAGCGAAGAAAATTATTGAAAAATTGAAAAGGCCAAGGTTAAGAAAACCATTTGTAGCCACTTAAAAATAGAATATTATTCTGTTCATTGACTAGTTTGACAAAATACATGTGTGTTGTTTGAATGTAAAAGAGAGACGAAGAAAATGTGTTTGGCGAAAAATTAGAAAGGCAAAGACTTGGATTGGAGAATAAAGAGGACGAAAAAGTAAAGTGGGAAGAGCAAGTAAGAGAGATAGGGTGGAAGTGGTCTTGGGTAAATTGACCATCAGTGTTTCAGGGGTTCCGTGGGACTCCGCGAAGGATAATTCGGAACCTGCTTGAGCTCAAAGGACCCGCGGCCCGATATATCAATGCCTCGCTTGCAGAACAATTCCAACTATCCGCGATACACAAAGAAAAATACCAAACCGAATGCTTGGGATAGCGTGCAGCGAGCCGCTATTCCACCTTTTCTTCCATCCTTGTCTCCTTCACGTTCACCCCCTCCCGCCGGTCCCTTTTCTTTGAACCAAAATAACTGGATCGGCAAATTTTTATTCCAAACTCATCTTGCCGAAGGTTCATTTCTTTTTGTTTCATTTCCCTTGTCACATTTTTTCCCGTTCTGATATTAAGTTGAGTCTTTTGACATTGAAATTGGACCAAATTTGCACGACTTTGAAGCTGAGCCTCTTTTTTTTACTTCCTCGATAAGAATGTTTTTGGATGGATTTAAATTGGTATTGATATGTTTGGATGTTAATTTTGTGGTTAAAAAATTGAAGGAAAAGAAAATGACGTTTGCAAAGTGGTTGTGAGACAGGTTGGAATAGCGAAATCATATGTCAATAGTATGATGGAAGGCTAAGGTTCGGATATAATTGGATCGGTTTAGTTGGGTATAGCAAATATTGGCAGCCAGGGAAGCGGACGACCCAGTGATGAAATCTAATTGGGTAAGTCGGTCTGGCCTCGAGCCAGTCCAATGGAAGCGCCGATGTGCACTCCGACTTCTTTTTCCCTCTTGTTAACCACCGAAAAAACATCCAAATAAATATTAATCATAATTTCCCATCACCCAACTAAGTTCATCTTCTAAAATTGTCCTTCCATCTTTCCCCTTATACCTTTTTGTACAATTCAAAAGCACAATTTTTCGCTGCAATGAAAAATTATCGAAAATGTTCGTTATTTCAAATCGAGAAAAAAGGTTTGTTATTTTTTGTCTCGTTCAATTTTTCGAAATTGAGTGGAATTGATTAAAACAATTTGGCTGTAACAGAGGTGAATGAGTAGCGTGCAATTTGGGATCAAAGAGCGATGCGTTTTCATTCATCAACCGACGATTCTTTGGTTGCGATTATTTATTTAATAAAATGCACGGTTTCGAGTGGTCGTCCCAAATATGCCATCCCTTTATTGCTTGTTATCTCCCCTGTTTTGAAACCCTTTGACGTACCATATGGCTATGGGTTTTGAATTCAATCCCGTTTCAATGGATGACATTATGCAAATCACTATTTCATTGTCCTTAGTTTCGAATGTTTATAGACTCGTTCCTAATTTATCAAAGTAGGAAAAAATTTCGATTCTTCACTCATTTTTTTCCACTTTATTAGTTTTTCGACGCTTTGCCTGATTTCATTTTGTCTCTAATTTATATAAAAACAAATGTTTGGTCTAAACTGACTGGTATTTTAAAATTAAAACCAAAACTTTAATTTGTTGCTTTTACTGGGTTTTTGTTAATTTGTTGTCTGATTTCATATGGCGTTTAATAGGTGGAATATGAGCTGCGAGTTTTGCTTATAACCGTGCTTTATGCAAATTATATTTACATGACGTCGCTAATAATTACATTCCACCGCTGGTATAATATTAACACATATAATGGTACAAATTATATTAAGACGCGGCGAATCCAGCGTGATAATTTTATGAATTAATATGCTCAAATTCTTACGGCGCTATGAAATTTCGTACACAATGATCTCGTGTCAAATTAAATTATAATTGCACCAGCAACAGTACAGCATGAAACGCAAGTAAAGCAAGAATTTTTTTTCATGAAAAAGCGAATGAAACAAGTTTGTTATTTAAACGGGGCGAATTATTGATAATCGGATGCAACGCGGAGACAAAGATTTTGTAATCGGCAGAGTTGATAAAAGGTTTGATGATGAAGTTACGCGCGAAGTGTGCAAGCACAAAACCGGTCGACGATTGGCGAGGGTACACCTCGACTATACTCAGACGTAACAGGTGATCCAGAGAGTAAGCTATCTATACCGTTCTTCACGATCGATGGATCGTCATGGCTCGAGAAAAGGTTAATCCGACGCCATTGTCATGACCCAACCGTGACGCGCTTTAATCCGTCCATTTTTATCGCCGTCTCAATTCGAGTTTTATTGTTATTCCCATGTATATTTAAGTTACGGGTTCCAATATCACATCTCATGTATCAAAATTAAATCAACTCATCAAAATCAGTTTTGAACAATCAAAAAACAATTTCAATTTGAGTTTTCTAATCCGAATTGGCAAATTCAAAAAAATATAATAATTTTTAATTTGAAAATAATCATTGGAATGAAGAAGCAAGAAGAAACTAAAAAGTTACACGCTTAATAAATTATAAACCTGGTAGTCAATACAAGCTGATTCATAAAGACGAGTTGATAAAAGTGATTACAGTAGTAACCGATATTCACGTATATTCGCGGTAAAGTTTGGCCCTGGTTATTGCGATGCGTGCCTGCGTACCTGCGAAATGACGTATCACACAAGAAACGCATTTAATTTATCTGCGCGTGTGGCATTCCTGCTTTGTTTATTCTCTTTTTTTAATCAGAAACATTTATTTTAAACAACCGTCAACCCAACGAGAAGTCATAAAAAATAAATACTCAAAAGTAGACCCAGTTAAAATTTCATTTTTCTAGTTCTTTTTTTCATTTCTCCAAACAAAATTTCCCTAAAAAGAAAAGATCCAAGAAAAGCAACAGAAAAGACAAAAAGAATGGAGAAAAGTAAAACGCGTTTAATTGCAGTTTAATTCGTGCTGTAGGAGCGATCAAAAAGTCGAAAGTTTAGTGTTGTTTGGAACCGTGCGAAGGCACTGGAAGGAGACCATACAAAACGAAGAGACGAGCGAGCGGTGCGTGAGCTCTGGCTAGAAATAACATGGAGTAAACTTAGACTGCCCTCCGTCCAACGTGTAACCCCCGGTCCATGGTTGTGAGTGACTTGCCACTCGACTTCTAATGAACCTCGCCGGTTCAACTTCAAAGCCAACCAAAATTTTTTCTTTCCCAAGGCAGTTTTACATTTGTAATCGTAAAATAAGAATCAATCAATCTGAATTGAGCCGACGGAGTAAACAACATTAAATTTACGCAATGAAAAATCGTTAGAAAAGGGGTTTCAACAAACTCTCAGACAACTGACACGACAAAATAATAGCCAATCATAAATCATCGATTAGTCACTCAATGATGCGACGCTTGGTCAACCATCCGAGTAGAGATCTCAATGGAGAAAAGTTTTTCTCAGTTTTTCTTCGAATTACACTTTCTGTCAGGTCACAAATTTAGATAAAGAAAAAAAAAGGAGTTCAGTTTAGATATTTTTGAAATTGAAACAAATGCAGTTTTTTTTTGATTTTTCATTTGTAAAGTTGATTGTAAACGAAAGTCAAGATTGGTTGGACTTAAAAGCAAACCTGAATAGAGCAATGTGAAAATGGCGCGTGAAATTGGGCGAGTGTAGAACCGAGCCTTTGTTTGAATCCTAGATTATTCATTAAAAGAGCGCGGGCAGCGAACGACGTCATAAACGCAGCGCGAGCACCGCGAACGAATGACCCTGTCTCGTATACGCAATTTCCATTAATCCAACGTTAATGCAAGCTGCCGGTGCGTTCTTATATAGACGGACATAACGTTTAGTGAGAGAGCGCCTCGTAAACACCGCCTCGTAACTGTAAAACCCGTTTATACGCCGATTTGGTGTTCCGTCGTTTCCACGTTACACACAGCGGAGTACCGAATTTCAAAATTAATTTTTCCCCTCATTTGCCATGAATAATAAAACCAAACAATTGCCTTTCAACGTTTTCATCAATCCAGCTGAACTAAAAAATCGAAAAAAATGATTTTGCTCTTTTTTATCTCAGTTTCCAAAGTCGACTTTTTAATTTTATAGTTTTAATCCTCTGGTTTTTCAAGTCGAGTCATTAGTTTCAATGATTTAATGACTTATTCGAAGGAAATTTTTTTTTTCAGAGCAGTAAAAGTAAAACCTTTTTTATCTTCACTTTTGGGGAAAGTTAAAGGGACAAGTGCACCCACTAATAGCGATGAAAAGCGAAAAGCTTTTCTCCACAGGCTTTGTTTACAGCCCGGAGATCAAGCGTACCCTTGTCACAGCAGTGTCGGATTTCACGGTATGAATCTCTGATGGGACGGACTGTAATGTAATCAACTTGTCAGCTGACCTCTGACGATTCTGATTTTCCTACCAAAAATATATCATCATTATCTTCAACGGGGTAATTGAACCGCTTGAAGAGGCTCGTCAGTTTTTCCCCTAGTAAATACTGTCCGACCACAGACGTTGGCAAGTGCGAGTCAGCCAGGTATAGCTGATGTTGATGCCAGCTGTGCACGTGCACTGATCAGTCCAACTTTATTTAAATGAGCTTGAATGTAAAATATGTAGTGGAACTGGAAAATTAACGAGTTCACATTTTTACTTCATTTTTTGCAATTTCAAGAGACGTTTCAATTTCATCAAATATCAATAATTATCATTACTTTACAGTTTTATATTATATTTATGTTTATTTTATCTATGTTGATTTGAAGATGATTTTGAAACTGTTTAATCATTGTTTCAATTTCTGTTTAAATTAATTTTAATTTGTCATTTGGTTTGGACGATAAAGAACCATTCAACCCAATGAAAATGTGTATTATTAAAAATAACAATTTGATGAAGATATGACGAGAAAAGGCATTACCAACTAACGCCAGTATTATAGAAATAATAGCGCGACCGCAAAAGTGCCGGCGTTGTCAGCAACATTTTACCTTGCTTGGACTAAACTATATGGCTGATTCGAACAGCTAAACAAGTACCTACAAATTAACGTCCATGTTACAACTGCGGATTTGACTGTCTGAGCCTCGTCGTATCAATTTTGTTATTTTTTCCTTCGAATTTAATGTAAACAATTTCAAAAGACCTGAGTTCAAGTCCTGTCAAAACCTTTCAGTTTTTGGCATTATTGTTTTGAAGATGAGATAAACAGTTCAGTTTTACAATTCGAAAGACCTGAGTTCGAATCCTATCACGAACATCCTTTTTCTTCAATTTCCAACTTTCATTTCAAGACCGAGAAAAAAATTTCATTAAAACCAATTACTATGAAAAAAGATGGAAGAAAAAAAGAAGGGAAGGAAAGAGAAAAAAAGGCATGTAATAACGCGAAGCGGAACCTCGTAGACAAAATTGCGGCAAGCGTGGAGAGCGAGGACGCCGCGCGCCGGACCTAAATAAAGCGAGTGGTATTTTCTGCGAGAGCACGATGGTTTATATCGCGCAAGGCAAAATCGGGGTTACGTTGTTGAAAGTGAAAATGCGCTGTGGAGAAATGAAGAAGCGACACTTTCGACGGTAATTTTAGTCGGCCCGACAATTTGGCAACGTCTGCTCCAAAAAACAAACGCATGGGAGATAGAGAGAAAGAGAGCAGAGGAAAAAAAAAGCAGCGCCGGCGAAGAGTTTGCGCGCGGAATTCCATTTGGCGTACGTCTATTTATACCATAAAGAAACGCGGCTTAATGAGTCTAGGAGAGCGGCGATGGCGACGCCACGAATTGCACCAGCAACCAAAAAGCAAAACGCACTTCACAAGAAGAAATGACACGCATCATTAAGCGCGCAAGGGCGCTCGCGAAGGATTCCGCAGGCCTGGTATTCCATTGCCACTCGATGTATCCGCTAATGAATTGTCGTCTTCGCTCTCTGTCTCGAACAAGTGTCGCGGAATTAACCCCGCGGGGCTACTTTTCAATGACAAAATCAACATGGCGGCCGTGAAAACACGCTCGCGGGCATCCTTTTGGAACAAAACGAACCATCGCCTTTTAAACCCTGCAAAAACGTCTTTTATTTTTAGCTCGACTTTTCTATTCCTACTTTTTGTTAGTCTTTTTTCTTGCACAAACCGTTTTAACCCGTTTTAAAAGTAGACGAAAAAATTTTAAATGCCATTCAACAAAAAAAATTGAATGACAAAGTTTAAATATTGAGTGTTCAAACCGATAAGATTTGTGGTTATTGGCCGGGTATTCATAATTGTATTGAAATTGAATTTGTGAGCAATTTTATTTTTGTGTATGAGTTGATGATTGAAATTAACGCGACGCAACGACACACACGCGAGTGAAAGTAAAAAAAACTCAATCCCGGTATTGTTACCGCAAGCTAATTAAATGCAATATCAACCTGTCGTTATGATAAGTAAATATCTTGTATTTGTGCTACTCGCTTTGCCGTGAATCACTGCACGCTGCGCATAACATCAGACAAGTTTATTTATTTTGTTCAATACCGCAGGCGACTTGGTACCTGTCTAATAACCACTATTTATAAATTACAATTAAACCGAAACGAAAGAGGCAATGTAAAAAGTTTAATGATCTATTGTTTAATTCAATTACCGGCCAATAAAAGATTTGATTAATTGTCATTGGACTTTTTCTTTACTATTTCCCGAACTCGTTATCAAGCTGATAACAATGATACCAAGACTTGTTTAAATTTTTTTTTTTTGAATCTACAAAATCAACCGGTTAGTCGGGTGTCGCTTAAATCGCGTACCTGGCCGTACCGCTTGCCGGTGCTGGCTGATAACGCGCAAAATATCCGATTAAATTTATGTAACAATCACCACGCGCTCTGATACTTTGGAATTACTTTCGATAACCTACTGCGATAACGTTATTGTCATGTCGAACGCTCTTGACTGTCCACCTTTTTTGCCCCTCCTTTTAACGGTTTTGGGAAACGGCTCATCATCCAAGGTCGACTATACTCTCATGACAAAATGGCTGTCTAAAACTTTTGATAATCGGACGTTCCATTGATACGATCAATTTATTGCTGTCCCGGATCAGGTACTTTTTTTTCTACAATACAAACAAAAATGAGTAAGTTTTTCGCGTGTTTTAAATATGACTGCTCATTAATCCATTTTTATTTACTTTTCTAATTGATGTTTTTTTAGTTTCATCGTGAAATCGATTTAGGGATTAGATTGATTTAGTTTCAAAAGTTTGAACAGGGCAGGAATACCTGCTTTTATAAATTCAAAGGTCCCTTGGAAACGTTTGACATTTTTGGAGCAGTAAATGTTTCGAAAACAGTTATCTACCTGAACTAAATCTAAAAAGACAAAGAATAAAAAGTAGTGGACTTCCATCGTCACAGAGGATGAATTTCAAATGAAAACAAAAATATCAATTAGCAAAGTGATTTTGAAATTGAGAGTTGACCAAAGTGGAACTGAATATAACTTCAATTAGTATGAGCTCAGATGATATATCATAGCATTCGAATCTGCAAGGAATATCCCACGGAGGAGCCGCGCACTCAAACAATTCAATTGATAAATAATAATCTATATGCGACACCACGACGTTACACTCCGCGGCAAATCTGACACTTATCTTATCGTTTATGTTGAATGCTATCACTAAACTTTTTTAATAAGCTCAAGCGTAACATAAAACAATTCATAAATTCATCCATCAGTTCGTCCAATTGATTTCCTTTGTTTTTTACATAAATCGTTACTTTTTGTCTCTTCAATTTGTTTCATTCACCACTTCATGAAAAAAACGCTCGTCTCTTTGTTTACGCGCAGGTCGGCAGAATTTTTCGTCAAAACACATGTTGCGCACCCTGATTTGCTAAAAAGCCGGATCTAAAATGAAAATACAAAAAAAAATTATCAAAATCAAATCAGTCAAGAGAGAAAAAAACTAAAAACGCGTGTTTCCTAGCAAATAAACAGGAAAGGAACAACAAAAAATGAAAAGTCAAACCACCGGTGTTTGTTGCAAAAATGTTGGCATTAAAAGAACTCACTCCAGAAATATTGCACGGTATCCATCCGAGTCGCAGGCGACTGACCGACGCACAGACCTTTTGCCAGCTCAATTTTCGCTCGCAACGTTTCAATATCACCAACACAAAACACTATCCTAAAACATCCCCGTTCATCGATACCAACAACTATAACAATGAACAACCATCAACAATGAACAAGTAACAAAACCCAAAACAATGTGAAAGAGAGAAAACGGGAAGATTTTTGGCGCGCGTGTCGAGTTCGGTCGGTTTTGACAGCGGCGAGTTTGTTGTCGCGGGTCAACTGCTGTCAATTGGACTGTAGAGGACGGGGCGCGTGGGTACACGCGGATACGAACGAGCAGGCGACGCCGACGCGTCGGAGCGTTTTTGCGCGGAGAGCTCTCGTACGTGTTTGTACGGTTGGCGGCTGTCTCTGTCGCGCGCGGCCGACAGAGCGAGACTCACCGAGCGACAGAGAAAGAGGGAGGACGCCCGAAGAAACGTCGGCTCGGGCGTCAACGCACTTTTCGTGACGAAACAGAGACACTTTTGCAAAAGCTGACTGCTACTTACCACTGAGGACGAGATGACGAGCTGGTCGACCAGCGCACGCACGACTTTTCACGAAAATTCTCGCGCGTTATTGTTGCGGACTCCCCCCCTGCTGAACACGAGCGAGACTCAGCGCACTGTTTTTGGTATGCCAGGAATGGCACAAAGAATCTGGACAACGCACTCGACCGATGCGCAGCCGGTCTGCGCACACGCTGACACCGAGCGCGCCCGCGGCAGAAACTACAACCCGAAGCGCCACGGAGGCGCACGAAGTTCGTGCGCGTGCGCGTTGAATCCCACCGTCGGTAAAGATGCGCGCGGTTCTTTCTTGTCTCTCTCACTCTAACGGTTTTGAATCTCTTTGAAATTTGAAACCCAACACGATTTTGATTGTTGCGAAACTGTATTATTGCTTATTGCTGTATTGTTGTTTTGAATCTTTTTTTGTTTATTGCTATTACTATTTTTGTTGCATATATATTCAATTTTCCGTTTTGGTTTTATCTCTGTGTTTACGTTCTTCGTAATAGAGCAATTATTTAGTTTGATAAGTTGACAAGCGTTTTAATTGTGATATCGTTAATGAAGAAACTAATTATTCAATTATTACAAAGTAATCGATACATTGTGAATTAAATCAACGTGTTTTTTGTGAATCATAAATAAGAATCGGGAAGAATAGAATTGCCGAAATATTTTACTGTTAGTTTTATAAATGATTTTTTCTTGGTTCTTTATATGAAGTCTGTATTGTGCAAGATTGTAAAATTATTTGTTGCATGGAAACAGAAAATAAAATAAGAAGTTGAAGAGGACAAGCATGTTCCGATACGGCAGGATCGCGTATCATCACCGAGAAATTGAAATATAAGCGGGGGCGCGCGCAAATACGACGACGTTGGCATTCTTAAAATTGAGCACAGATTCCACTCGAATTTCGGATTCCTGATTACAGTGGGAATACCCAGCGGATTCGGCATTCTAGAAAATAGTCCAGATGCCGGCATGGTTCGGTTCCGAAGACGATCAGCAGTGGCTCTCGAACTCGATACAGTCATTTTTGACGGTTAAATTCAAGTATATTGTTGATGTGCAATTCCTAATCCTTTCTTCATATTTTTTCGCATTTTTTCTTGTGAATGTCTAATTTTGTTTTGTTTTGTTTTTTTCACAGAATTTGGTGAATGAGATGTAAAATGTAAACAACAGAAAGAGGAAGTCAAAGTGACAAAACTATCAAGCCAAAGCCTTTTGTGAAGTGCCTGTTTTCTTGTCACGGTGTTCATACAAACTGGAGTTTCTAGTTTCAGTTTCACAATCTTATTTGTAGAAGGGCTATCAATGGGTCAGATTATTCAAAACTGTGTTGACAAAGCTCCATGCATTTATTTGCATAGGTGTACCGAAACTCAAATTCAAAACTTCAGTTTTTTGCGCAACAATGTATTCGATCATCGAACCAGATGACGAAATTTAACGTTTTCCTAGCCAGTTGAATTTGTTATTTTATTCAAACTTCATAGTCTTCTATTTGTTCGATTGTTCTATTCAATCTATTCATTTGTTTGTTAACCTTGTTGATTTGCGCGATTCGACAGCGTTGTAAAATTTCACTTCACTTAAAGGCATAGTCATAATGTTGATTATAAATTATCGTTTGTATCTGCTCGTGTTTTTGGGACTCTTTCTCCTGATCCCATCAGATGCTTTTGGTACGGATTTCGGTGAGCAAAAAGATACAACACTTTTTTCAAAATCAATGCTGCTTCAAATAAACTACAGTCAAAGTGAACAAAGTTCTTATTACTCTTGAAATTTGTGTTCAAAAAGTGACCACTGAAAAACAACTTTCCACAAACGACGATGACAACAATGTCATCGAAGCTACTACAAAGATAAAAGACGAAGTGAAAAGGGATGCAGATGAATACGAAGACGAAGAAGAAACCACGCACAAATGGAATACCGTGCCGTCGTTTCCAGAGTTTGATGAAGCAGAGAGTAGGAAAATGCTTACAAAAATATGAACAATTCAAAAATTGAACTGAATTAATTTTCCGGTTTAATTGTTTACTTTTAGTTGACGCACAAGATTTCTACGATGAATTGAGTTCTTTGAATGTTAAAAATTTTGCAAATTCACTGATGAGCAAATTGCAGCAACTTGTAATCGGTATCATAGTCCTTGCTCATTTTCGTTGATTGTATAAAACATTCGATTGTTTAAATAAATCTTCCAAAACTTAGCTCCTGCTTTCGTTTCCTAGTTTTTCGTTTTGAACATTGTATTCGTTTGAGTTTCATACTAATCCGAGTTAATAACAAACCGAAAATTCAAATAACTTGAATAAATTACTTTTCATTATTAACTTTTAGAATGTTCAATTACAAAACATCCAAATTTTAATCAACTTTTAGTATCACTTTTGATTTCTTAATTAAAATGTCTTTAAATAGTTGTAAAACAAGTTTAATTTTTAAAAATTATTTTTCCTGTCTCGAATGCTTCTGGTGAAATAAAACTGAGTACAAATTTTTACCTAACATTGATTTCCAACGAGGAATACTTGTATTTTGTATTCAAAATAGACTTGATCGATATGGTCGCTCGCAAATAAAATCAACGTTTATTGACAGACTTGTTGGATTCGTGTTAGTAGATATTACATAAACGAAAGAAAAAAAAACGCCAACAAATATACAGAGGACGTTATCCAATTTGTACACCTGTTATTTTTTCCGACACAAAAATGCGCCAAAAATTGGTTCATACGCGGGAACGAAATCCTTTGTTGATTAATCCGTCATTTATACGCAACAAAAAATAATGAAACAGATGAAAAGTCATCGAGAAGACAAAATGAAAATCCACGCTGCAATTTTCAGTCCATAACTTCATCGCATACTTCGTTTTATTTTGTTACAAAAAATGTAACGCGAAAATAACAAACGATATTGACACTTTTTATTTATCGTTACAGGAGGGGGTGAGGTGCGTTCGGAATGGCGCGGTGGCGAGGAAAAAAGGCGGAAAAATTTGGAGCGAGGTGTTGAAAAATGTGAATAATGTGCTATCGGATTTAATCATCAGTTTATGAAAATCCCAAGAGAGCTAAAATAACAAAAAAGAGACGTATTTCATAACGAACAAACGCTCGGCATTCGTCTGATAAAATATCTGATAAAAGAATCCACTAAATGTCGCAGCACTTGACGAAAGGAACCGGCGCTTCGTTTGCGAATGCCTCTTATTTGCGAATAACGAAACAATTGAGATGAAACCCCGAGATACACCATTTCGTTAGATTCTTCAGGACGAATTGCACGCGAGTTATTACATGTATACATTTGCAGGTATCGCGGAATGCAGCGAGCCTCGCAGTTAGACAGCTTGCGGATGAGCAGATGATGCTAACGTGGTCTTCTTCTTGTCGCGGATTCGCATTGTCGGATGCTGGCATACCGAAGTCGTCGTTTCCACATTGCGTTTCTCGGATCTTGCTTGCGCGCTGTTGGGGTTGCTTGGATTCCATTCGATACTTGCTACCAACTTTGATGATGTCTGAGGGTGCATTAACAACCCCCAAACCACCTCTGAAACAGTGTCATCTCACATTTTTCCTCCTATTATCATCTTCCATTAATGTTCCAGTCTTTAGATCCAACATTTTTCACACTTTCAATGTTAAAAAGTATTTTTAAAATGTTTTCAACAACTGTTGTTTATTGTTGTTAATTTGAGATACAAAAACTAAAGGGATGTAACTGTGGAAGAAATGAAATTCGATAATGTTCTTGTAAATACGTTGTTTTATTCACGTTAAACTTGCCGTCAAATAAATACAATAATACAACACAGTTTTCATCAACCCGTACGTTTGATCTTCCGAGGCGACGAAACACTTGTCGCGCGACGATATCGGATTCGCAAAATTCGTCGCGCGGACAGAGAATTCAAATCGCTGATTGGTACATGCGTTTGCCTCTTTGATTCTTACGGTCGAGCCGTGTGGGTTACACGTTTCACGTACGAAAAACCTCGCGGCATGCTCTCAGCCCAATTTGTCCGTGCCAAGTGCGACTGACATCAATTAACGCATGTCAAGGGTAACGGCGGCTGTTGCATATCGACGTTAATTTGGCATCGCCAATGACAACATCCAAAAATGCTTGTTGTCCGAAATTTTTATCGATTTTGTTTCAAATCAACGATCAATCTTGAACCAATTTTAGATTTTTGAACGATTGATTTTCTCTGGAGGATGATTTTTTTTTTCAAATTTTCAATTTGAATTGAAGACTAGGAATTAAGATGACTAGAATGACAAAATTACACCTTCAACCGTTGAAAATTAGAGTTCCAAGTGCACATTTCGATCAGTGGCCTTTTCCCAACATCCGACCATCTTTGGGACGGCTTTACAAATGACGGCGAGTCTTTTTTTGAAGGAACTTTCCGTTTTACGTTTTTGAAAGAAACCAGAAAAATGGTGAAATAGTGCACCTGGTGTTGATTTGAAGTTTCCTTTGTTGCACTCCATTTTTGTATTCTAAAAAATCTCATAATCCAAAGAGATTAAGAAACTCTGTTATTCGTTTTATCAGAACCGTAAAACTGCAATCGGAAGCACAACTTTTGTTAATACAAGATCGGTATTGGAGCCTTTGTCATTGTTTCTGGTGACGAAATTTGCGAAACGGAAAGATAAAGAAGAAAGATTAAAAAAAGGTGTTGAACAAAAGTTGTTCGAAGATATGAGTTCAGGAATCGGCATATTTTCACGCACTGATTTCAAGCTTGGCACGGATGTTACACAAGATGACAGTATTTCGATTTGAGAAATGTGCAAAACGTGCGAGAACCACCTCAAATTTGCGACGCAATTTTTTTTCCTCGCGCAGACAATAAAACTCGACGCTATAATTGTCAGGCGTTAGAATGTTCCGCTAAAATTTCAAGTTGAAATGTATCTCTGAAAATCGCTAAGGACGCGGACTGATCAGTTTCGCACACAAGTTTGCTCGGATTTTGAATCAGCAAATAAATCACTTTTTGATTCAATATTAATAATTACTTTTGTAATATCAATTTTGCGATGATTGTTCACAGAAAAACAGAAGTAAACAAGCTTTTGTGCAAAACTCACAATCTCTCATCAACAGTTTGCTCTCATCTTATATAATTTCTGTTTGTATATCGCTAAAAATAGGCATCTATCGCGTTATACGAACGTCAGACAATCATTTCGTTTTTTTTTCTATATTTAAAATCTCTTCTCATTGAATGTCTGTTGGTCATGGAGATCAAGTCCTTTTGGACAAATGTTCAATTATTTATCATTATAATCTTGCATTATTATTAATTTAATATTATAATTATTATTTATAGGCTACTTCACGGACACCACCTTGACAAAGGTCTTAGACCGGGTGAAGTGGCTTGTGCACTTTGAGGATCTCGAGGTGTGCCATCCAAGTTTCTCTCAAACCAGACCGACAATTTCACTGTATGGCTTTAAATTTTGTTGAAAGTCCCAAAAATGGAAAGATGTGAATTTAAGAGGCAAAAACGGAAGCGTTTCTGAGGAAATGCTACCAGGAAGCTTTGCCAGCGAAAAATTGCTGAGTTGAAAAAGTGTCTTGAACAAACTTTCCTGTCAAGAAATCGGCCTGGTTGAGAGAGACGAATTTTTTGTATCATAATTGTTTTCCGGATGGCGCTCAAATAAATTATTTATAGGACAATGTACACCTTAGGTTGTAAAATTGGTACCAACTTGGCGTGTACAAATGTGCAAAAAAACGATCGTCGCTTTTTTTTTTCAATTGTGCTATCTATTATTGATTCAGTTGATCAGTTTACGGTCACGGTCGCAGGCGTTCGAAAAAACGAACCGAAAACAAATTCGTAGCGTTGCGTCAAACCGAAACTGTGCTTGTTTTGGTATTATAAATAAATTAACATTAGTCAAGAATCTGCTGGTTCGACAATAAAACCGAAAGTTTGCAAAACTATGTTGCAACGGTATTGAAATTCGAGCAGGTTGAATTGTACTTGATTTAGTTTAGATTTTTGTTCTGGAAGTATTGACTCTACAGGCGCCAAAATTCGAATAAGAATTCATGTTCTAATCTAAAGATCACGTTATTTAATACAATTCGATTGAGTTATTTATACTAGATGATAAAAGTCAACTGAACGGTGATTTTCAAAGTTAATTGTAATTGTTGAACGGCAATTTGTTGCATATCACTAGATATACTTTTGCAGAGAATGACGTTTGTACAGCGAGTTCATACATGATATTAAATAATTTGTCACTTGACTTATCAGTTACTTTTAGATTATCTTGCGTCAAAAATAAATCATATTATATACAAAGCAGAAGTTTTACATCGCCTAGTTTTACAAACATGTATCCAACGTGTGATACATTCTTTCTCTTTCTTTATTTTAATTATTTCCCGTCGATGCAACCTGTCGGATTGTGCTTATCGTTTATACAACGTCAATTTGTGATAAAAACTCAAAGCACTATTTCAAATCAGTTAACTGTGATATGTAAAATATCGTACATTGTTTTTGTTCAAAGTTTTGAGTTTAAAGAAAGAATAATTTAATAATATCTGAGAGATATCGGCACAATTACATTCGAATTAGACGCGATCTGATAATAAATAATTATTTATTACTTAAGTATCATAAAATGATATAAACCTTGTAGCTTCATAAGATTACAATGTTAATCCTAGTTAATTTAAGTAGACAAAATCAGTTAAATAGATTACCGTATTACACGAATCGTCTACTTACAACACACAATCACAAAATAAATAAATACCAAACCAAACAAAAAAAATGCGACAAATTGTTACGTTTTTAATCAGTTGGACAACTGAAAACGGTAATTGCATCCTGACTAGATTCAGAAACTGACTAGAACTTATAGATAAATAAAAGTTCAAAAACTTGTTGCGGCATCGCAATGTCAAATAGAACTAATAGTGTCGGCGAATCGCAACTTGGCTTTTATAGTGAATTCAATAAATAAATATTTACAAATCTCGGCGCGAGAGATCTCCATCAGTCGGAACTTGACCATTAGATTGGTATTATCGATCGAACTGAATACAAAATCAATGGACTCGCGTCCCCGATCTTCGCTAAATCTATGTAACTGGTACAGTTTAAGATACGCATGCTTTGCCGGCCCTAGCGGCGCTCGGAAATTTCTATCTATGGTTAGGATCAAAAACCATTAGTCAATTGTAATCATCAACGTGCCCATCCCTCGCAATTCTTGCAGCTCGACACTTGAATACGACAGTTTTCTTTCTTGTCAAGTCTATAATCATGAGTTTGCTACAAACACAAACAACAAACTTGGCAACTCACTAGGAAGCTCAGTTTTTACGTTCTCTTGTCCGTTAAGAGACTTAGTTAAAATTGGGAATAATTGGATTTGATTATAAAAAAGTAAAATTGAACGATTGTAAGAGAGTTGCCAGAATGCGAGGGTACATGATTCAAAGTGTTTACATCGTATCGTGCGGTTATTTTTACGAGTAAGCAGTAGGCACTAGAAGACGGGAAACAAATATACTAGGTATATTTTTATCGTAGCTTAATCTGTCTTGGTGACAGGTATACCGTGTCCTATGACCAACTGCTCTTGAGGGAAATCCATAACCACCGTAAAATGAAAGCCCATGTTTGCTGAGGCTATGACGTATTCGCACAAGGAAAACCAACTAAATGCTATGAACAAAACAATCATTTTAATATTTCTTATTTCAATTTCGATGTTGTCATTACTACTTTTTTAATTTGACTAAACTTACCCAAGTCGTGGCACAATAACCGATGTTTCAAGAAGAATATTATAAGGCCAATTGTACTGACAATGCTCATGACAAAGAGAAACTGTTTGTACTGTAAACTTTTTGAGTTCGGTGTCACCAGCCGACCGAGCCTCACAGTTGTTAGCATGTACGCCAGCGAACTGACCATGAACATTATAAAAATTTTTTCATGTACGGCTAAAAGAACATTTCAACCTTTTAATATCACAAAGAAACAACTGAGAAAATGAACAATCTACATCGTTTGTATGTTGTGATGAATACAACATAGATCGTATATTTACTTTCAGTATTTGTTGTTTTTGAAATCATATTACCAATCTCAATATGATATAAATTGTTTAATTTTTGGATCTTCATTGTTGTCATCACAATTTCTTATGTTATTTGTCTTTGCAGTCGTTGATTAAGCACTTACAGTAGTTCTCCCTGTTTGAAATATATGTAACGCCACACAAAGAGGCAACTTCGATGATGTTCAACCAGTAACTTAAATTCAGCAACCTGCTTCCTTGAATTTTTGTCGGCAGGTCGTCCGTGGCCCGTAGGATTTTGCGATAATACGAATGGTACACACTGGCCACCAGGAGTCGCGGTGCCACATGCAAAGCTATGCAAACTCGCCATAGATAACGCTGAGGCGATATTCCAGTGATTGCTGATATCGATGGAAGAACATTGTACACCTGCAAGTAAAACAACTTATTTCAAAAATCGTCTTCAAACATTGCAAACGAAATTTTTATTGTTTGATTGATTATCGAGTTCAGAAACAAAATGAATGACAAAATGAATCTTACCCGACAGTGTGTTTCGTGTATATCATCCTGTTGAAAAATATAAGCGGTAACAAAGCAGATCAACAGTGTCACCAGTGGCAATGAGACTGTCGCTATGCAAAGTTTACGAAACGGTACTGCCACGTAGACAGAGCCTTTATTGTTAACAATGTTGTTGAGCTCCATTTTAATGTACCCCGACGCTTCGGCATTCATAATAATAACAACAACAACAACAACGGTTACAAAAGTGCGAACCGATCCAAGGCTCAGTGGGAGACATGTGTTAATTTGTCCGCAAGACGTATAAATGTAAACTTGGCATTTTAACGTTGATTGTTTATGTTTTTTTTTCTTTGTTCGTTCATTCAATCTGAATTAACGTGTTGACATTCACAGAATGTACATTTTGGGTCTCGTGATCAGCCACCTAAAAAATATAACAAATGATAATGAATGTTTGAATCAATAATTAAAGTTAATTATCAGTAGAGTAAGTGATAAAACCTTATAAACAATTGATCAATAGTTAACACTGTTTTCGTATTGGTTTTATTTTTAGATTTTTGTTTTATTACCTCTGTATATACAAGGGGGATGAAATTTACGACGAAATTAATGTGAAATTGATTGGAGGTACGTTTAGGAACCGTGTCAATATCGGATGTTATATATCCCAATGTCACTATGACAGGGCGCAATGCAGTTATTTTGGTAAAGAAAAAACACAAAAAAAGTTTCACAAGTCGCAGCTGCAAATCATAACGTTGTTGGTTTTCGAAATTGCAAACTGTCAAAATGATAAATAAATTTGAGCACTGACGTTTTGATGGGTGTGGACGATAAATAAATTGGACTCAAGTGTTTTGTGATGTTGACGATCTCAAGTGCGCAATGCCCCGTGATTTAACAGAACGTAGATTAACTCGTTTACGCGAACGACGACCAGATTGAGCGCGCGAAAATCTAACATGTTATAATTTTGATTGTTAATTGTCAACTGACAAAGTGATGGTTGACAGTTGACAGATATTTACCTGACTCGGTCGACAGTTGTACTTTCTTCCGCCGCCGCCTCCATGAATGTTTTGACACTAGCGACACCAGTATGCTAATCGGCGCGCGCACTTTTACACTGCTGCCAACCGATAAAAAATATCAATGATAAAATTTTTATGAAATCAAAAAAAAGTACAAGGTAAATCATTTTTCACAATATTTATTTGCCATTTATCTTTGTTGTTTACATGTTTCTTTCTTATTTACAGTTTTTGTTTATATTATTGTTTACATTTAATGTTAACAATCGACGCTCGCACTTTCGCAGGGTTGTTAACTTATAAAAAACACACCGATATTTTCTAAGAAAATTTCTAAGACACAAGATAAATCAACTCGCAATTTTTCTTTGCAAAATTTATCGTCTTTTACTTTCTTCTTCAAAGTTGTGTGTTAACGTTATTGTTGAAGTCTTATGTTTACATTCTACACAACAATGTAAACTGATTAGAACTCATTATCAGGTGTGTCTATTAAAAAATGTTTATCTATAGTTCATTGTCAATAAAAAACTTGCGCCGAAGTGTTTTATGATCTTTTCTCTTTCTTTTCCGTACTGTCTCTGTCAGACACACTACTAAACACGTCACGAGGGTTTTGATTGGCGCTTAATGACGTCAAAACTTGGAACCCACACCACCAACTTGTTATTTCTGGCAAAACCGTCGTGTTTTCCGTTGATTCGTGTGATATGTTTGGTTGAACTTGCGAAGTTAGATTCGATATCCCCACCACCTGCAAAGTGCCGGGTGCACAGTCAAGTGCTGCGACGCAGTCAAAGTTTGGTCTCAGTCGAGTTGACTGAGTTGTCGGGACTTCCTCAAGTGGCTGTTTGAGATCGTTTTCTTAAACGATCTCAGATTCTTCTGACGAAGGAGTAACAAAACCGGCGAGCGGATTCAATTGCCCACGCGAAATTGACGCGGCCTTAACACCGCAAAGAGAAAGAACAAAAGAGAACTTCGAGCGTACTCGTCTCAGTCATCGAACTCGGGAGGGTAAGTTGCAAAGTGTCTGATATCACTCGCGTACAGTTTGCGTCATCTATATTGGTGTCAATATTCTCTTAATGAATAACAAACTTGATTTTATTTGATTTCTTCATTTGAAATAACGTTAGATTTATTAAGTATTTTTCCATTAGCCAACATTTTGCAACGAGAAAGTTGTTCTGTGTACTGTACAGTGTACAGTATGTCAAATGAAAGTTAATGTTCTTAAATTTTAACTTTAGCGTACGATAAAGTAAAAAAACAAAAGTCACTTTATTACGTAAAAAGAGAATCTGATACTCAACGATTAATTTTAATTGTTATTATTATCAAACATTGTCAAATAACGACAGGCGTTACATAAGCACTCAGAAGACGCTTCTGGAACGTTCCATAACATTTACAAGGACACCATATCGAAGCGGTATTTCAGATTTTCGATCGCCGTGAACCATTTAACTTTTTTTCTTTTAAAATTATCACATGTAAGAATGTCCAAGGACTTAGCTCGTGCACGTAACAATATTTTTTTATTGTTTTTGAAATGACCTGACGTCAGAAATTGGTCGTTATATGTTATACAGTCGAATTCATTACTTAATTTTAAACTTGTTGACTTGTAACGGAGATTAAAATCGGTCTTAAATCTTGATTCAATCACGTAGTTATAATTTTATTAAATACATTTGCAGTAATTAAACTTAGATCAAAACAAATTAAAAAGCAGCAACTTTAACCATTAATCATTCTTTTGTGTATTTCAGACCGTCAGTATTCCTCCCACCCTACAGCGTTCAACGGCTAGCACAATTTCCATAGACCAAGTGGTTAACAATCATGTAAGTAAAAAAAAAAACACAATGAAAAACATACATTTTGTTCCAATAGTTTTAACTTTTTTAATCCTGTTGAATCTCCAGAACATTCAAAATTTTTATTTTCTATAACGATCTTAATATTATTTTTCAATATTATTTCAACATATCTGTGCTCATTTTAATCTTATTTTTCATTGAAACAATTAAGTTTGATTAGATTTAATGGGATGAGTTGACACTTTAACTCGATGAGATGTTATGTCAACAATACTATTTAGAAACAATGGGAATTGGGTGGTTTCATCAAAACAATTATCAAACCTCAATTTAACATAGCGAAAAGGTCGGAAAGTTACAAAAAACATTGGTTTAATGAATTAGCGAAGTTTCTAGACTAACTTGATTAATAACAACGAACTTGCCTAATTAAAACAAGTTGATCTTGAATATATGCTTTACGACCATGAGTAGCCGGTTTTGATTTCATATATCCTTTTGCGAAAAAGGATGTTCTAGTCTCAAATGTGAAAAAATCCCATTTTTGGGAAAAATTTTTAACATTTTCAAAACAATAAACGAAACAAAAAACGGTTGTAAAGAGTGCTTTCATAAATATTCTTTAAAAATTAGGTATTTAATAGAATAATTTACCAGAAAAGTAGACGTCCGGTTCAAAAAACAAGGTTTCGAGAAAACGGAATCCGAAATTTGTTGCTCCGAATGCTAAACTTAACAGTACGTATGTAACAGTCTGGGTTTGCGCGACGACATTGTCAATACTCAAAAAACGAGTTCGAAAACAAAAGTCGACTACTCAAAAACTAGTAATGCAACGAAACTTGATTTTTTTCATTGTTCAAAGTGCAACACACCCTCAAAAATAACTCGTTGTTTTGATAAAAACGCGAAATATTGAAAAAAACTTGTTTTATATGCAATTAACGACTCAATCACAGTATTTTTCAAGTTCCATGGTAATTAAGTCTATAATTCTACTCGCAGGTTAAAAATATTCAATACTTCTACGTATGGAAAGTTTTAATGTTACTTTGACTAATAACCTTTTTTTTTTTGATAATTTGTATTGCAGAATAAACAATTATGCGGGCATCAAGCGAAAACGTTGAATGTTTCTCGTGGCGTGAGCTCAGTGGATTTGAAAAAGAATGTTCTCTCCTTCGGGTCCAAAGTTCCGGGTCCGTCGCTGAGGACAGCGCCGGATCCACTGGACCAATGGCCGCAGGACAATTCGCCTCTCAGCACCACGGAGAATGCAGGTGTGTTGATCTGGGAGAACTGTCAGGACATCTCCGACTGGTGTGTGGACACGTTTCCGACCGAATACGATTTTCCCATAGGTGAATCCCCAACTACAAAAGACACAGGTATTTTTCACACACCTTTTTTATCCTTGTTTTTATCTTCTGTTTTTCATCGTTTTTTTTTTATTTGATTGCCTCCTCTGTTAGTAATGAAGTCCAAATAAGAAGCAATCAGAAGGAAAAAATAATTCACAAATGATAAAATAATCTGACTTCTGTGCGAGCGGAATTTTACGCATCGGCACTTATCTGAGAGAAAAAAAATTATTACGTTTGAATGGATTTTTTATTCATGACTTAATATTGACTTTTGATTTTGAATAGGTCGTTTGTTTTTGTTTCAGCAACGCGATTGATAAGTGACGCCTCTGATTTTGAGAAAGACTTATTGACGTTTCCCGTAAGCATAGAAGATGAACCAATTGCCGATCTTTCACCGACAATCCAGTGGTCGCCGGTGAAAAAAGAGCTTCAGGATGACAACTTGATCCCGGTCGCGCCTGGCGGAGGCTGGTTGGATCTGCCTGCACTTGATCTGCCCGAAACAACTGCTCCAAAAGCCAGCGCGCGTGCAGGCGTCCAGATCCAAGACTCGATTGACTTTTTGCGCAACCTCAACGTCGGAACGGAAAAGTTTGACTTGCTCTCCTACCTGTACGAGGTATATCGTCCAGCATTAAAAACTACAACTTCTTATTGATTATGAAAATGCGGATTATCAACACGCGCAGATCAAAATTGCAAATTCTTACGTAAATGCCAAAAACTATTTCATGTGTTACATAATGGTAATGGAATTAGCCGAGTAGATTCGTTCGCTCATGTGACTCGACAGTTACGGCTTTTTGAATAGTTGGCCGCGTTACAAATCACAATTACATTCGAATTGCGCCAACATTGTTAATTGCAACAAAAAAAAAACAACAACTTTTGGACCGGTTTGAGAGATCTTGTCGATAATTGCGGCGTCAGTCTGGCGAATTATCCCCACTGCGTGACCTAGGACAACCGTTGCGTAACTCAATTTGTGATTCGCAGAAGCAGGAAAAACGGTTGGCAGGGTCACCAAACGATTAAAATAGAATTAACCGAACAACTGACTCACATTGTAATAACTTAACTTTTCTAGGAGGAGAGTGGAACTTCGGCATCGGCGACTTCTTCGCCACTGCAAAACGCAAAAAAGGAACGAGAGGAGGAGCAACGAAATTATCGATCGGACGACAGCCACTCGTACAGCTCGTCTTCAGCAACCTCGAATGCGGATCCGACAGAACATCGACGACAGATTCGGCGAGTGAGAAAGCGCAAGTACGAGGACGACGATGATTATGTTCTGGATGAACCTCAGCGCTACCGGCGCGAGTCAAGGGCGGTTGATAGCTATAGGGAGTCGCGGGAGAAGAACAACGAGGCCTCGCGCAAGTCGCGCATGAACAAGAAAGCCAAGGAGGTGGAGATGATGGTCGAGGCAGAGAGGCTCGAAAAGGACAATCGCATTTTAAGGATGAAGGTTGAACAGCTCGACAAGCTGGTCACGACCATGCGCAAGACTTTGCTTAAGTCTGCGCTTAGTCGTCACCGTTAAGTTTAGTATTTTGTATCTAAGATGCTGGTTTTGAGTGATGAAATCAGTTAGGTACCTTGTAGAGGCGTCGGCTGGCAACAGGGCCTACATTTGTTTTCACGTGTCCTGTCGCGGCTTTCTATGTACGATGTCTTTTGTAGTTGAGATTTTCACGAAGATTATTATTTGCATTCATTCGCGTTCACAAAGATTGGTTTGAATTGTTCTATCTACTATATCCCTGTCATTGCATGGAAACGAAATAAGTACACGATTGTTTAATACTTTATTTTATATTTTTGTAATAACAAAATTGATGATTAGTTAAGTAGTTGGTAATTGATTTTCAGACTTTGGGATTAAAAGTGTTCTGAAAGGAACAATATTTGTTTGTAGTGTAAATTTTGACCAAACACTTATTTTGAAACTGGTCTTGCATTCATTAATCACATGCTTTACAAGATATAAAACTATTTTTTCACGATCGTCGCGAAGCACGTGACATTTGTTTAACACGTCTTCGCGTTGCGAAACAGCAGTACAGCAGTAGATATATAGAGTACAATGAATATACACAAACAGGCAAGAAACACCTGATGATCACAGACGGATCATTTTTTATTAGACTCTTGCTTTTGCAAAATGTAGAAAAAAGGCAAATCTATAAAATAAAAAAAGCTACTATATCAAAAAAATACAGAGAAAAGTACAATATATTTTATAACAAAATTGGTCTCTGAACTTTGTTCTAAAACTTTGATTTTTAAATTTGGTTTCGAATAAGTGTTATGACTTTTGTCAAGAACAAGGTTCGGGGATCATGAAATAGTAAAAGTTCAGTTGAAAAATGTAAAATTTGATTTTAAGACATGACAAGATACATAATGCGACAATTTTAAATTGAAAATAAAATTAACCAATGCGAAATTCTGATGAGATACGTTGAAATTATTTTTTCCGTCTTATTCCCTTTAAATTTTAATATGCAAACAAAAGATAATGACATTTTTTGTTGTTATGTAACAACTCTTGTGTGACATCAAATTGAAGACCTGATTGAAGAATTTTGTTATTTTAAATTGAATAATGATGTACAAGCAAATTGATGTAATTTATTACGTTTATACGATCAGAATAATAATGCATTGTTGAAGAACACAGTCTCTTTCATTAATTACCTGTTCGTTTTTAAATTTATTTTGATTTTCATACTTCATCAACTTTTGTTTATAAACATAAAGTAAAGCCGTCATCCATTATTGAAAATGACAAAATTGTTTATTCTAAACAACAATTATTGTTCATTTGTTATCTCCGGTGTCTATAAAATTAGTGACAACAGTCTAATGAAAAGTGCGTTAGTAACTTGTTCAATTTCACCAGAAAATGAAACGAAATTCGGAAGCTCCGCCTATAAACCGTTGTTTTCAGATCATATATGTAGATTGTAACAACTTTCATTAACATTTTCTTGTTTCTACTCACTTGGAGCGATCTATTTCTCTTTATTCGATGACTCACGTCGAGCATCACCCCCTGCGCCAAAGAATCCACCCTCCATTTTGGTCTAGCACTTGAACTTCATTTTTTCTTCACTTTTCACTACACTATAGTTCACTTATTATTGTTTCCATGTTAAAACTCACTTTCGGAACCTTATAGCACTAAAGAAAACAAAAATAAACTTAACAAAATTGGAGAAAGAAGAACGCGCGCGATGTTCCCTCCAAAACTGACGCCGTCATCTTGCTAGTTTCACAAGTAGCCGGTCGTGACGCTGTGCGCGTGCGCGAACATTTTAGTTTCTTTGTCATTTTGCTAGAACAAAAAATTGTTTAGCACAAAAGATCGTGCAGTCGGGTTTGGTATATTCTTATCCTAATTTTCCATATCTTAGAATTTGTCCAAACTTGTTGAAACATGCCAACGAAAATTCGCGGAACATATCTCTGTAACCGTCCATTTTCCAATATGGCGTCGGTAGTAAAGAGGGACCCTTGATTCTCCGCGTAGAAGGGATACTCTTTGTTTGTCCGCGAAAAAGTATGTAAAAAAACGTGTAAAAGTGTTCGAATACACCAAATGGTTGTTATTGTTATTGTTAAGATGTAAATTATGTTGTTTGTTGCTAAATCAAGTGCAGTGCCAAAAAATATTCAAGCATATAGACTGCAGATACCGGAACCAACAAGTTTCTCTACATTCTACAAAGTGCAGGGACGACCGGTACAATCCTGTTTTTTGTCAGAAACAACATAATGCAACAAAAATCGTCGAAGTAAAGGAAAACATCGTCGAGGAGAGAAAATTCGAGGGAACATCTCTGGGGCAAGTGTGGAAAATCAGGTCGCAACGAGGGATTTCGCCGAAAACAGGTAGGTTTTTTCTTCCACAACCCCTCGATCTGCTTCGATGAGATCGCCGAAATGAGTAAGTTTAAACAACAATTTGTTGAATTCTGCGAATGAACAAACTTTTAAACAATGGTCAAATGTAAACAAAAACTTTTTTGAAGGAGAAATTTTATTCAAAAGACAAGTGTTTTAAGTTGAAACGATTTGATTTTTATATTTATACATTTCAATTTGTTTAAACAAAATAACAAATCACACAAAATGCAACATTTATTTGTTTATGACAAAGTACGAAATTTCGTTTTTTCATTGTATGAAAACTAAGATTCCCGCGCACACATTTGCGCAAAAAGGCTCGTCAAAATAACATCTGAACTGTCACTGAACTGTGCATGTAATTGTAAGAAACCGTTGAATATCGGTCGTCTGCTACGATAACATTCTTGAACATTAAATCAAATGAATTCTTAAGAAATTCGTTTTTAACTTGTTTATTACTGTCATATTATTGCAAATCCATTTGTTTGAAAGAAGCAATGAATCTGCATTCGCAAATTCCGATGTCCGTCATCAACATTGAGGTTAGGTTCGTCCGATGACGACTTTTGATAGACGAGCTCTTAAACCTATTAATGCAATAAAGCACGTCTGTGTATACATGTCAAAACATATTGTTATTGACACAGTGTGTGACATGCCAAAGGAGACGTTTGACGTATGATGCGTGAACATTGAGCCGCATGTGATTATCGTTCTGTGGATTGACAAATCTAGTGAGTGAGAAAAACATGGGCCAGACCCTGAATTCGCCAATCTTGGCTAAACAATCGGCTTGCTGTCGAGATGAAAATTATCGAGTTGGGAGTTCCTGTATGCAAGGATGGAGGGTGACTATGGAAGATTGTCATGTGCACATCCTCTCCCTTCCCGACGATCCTGGAAGTGCGTTTTTTGCTGTCTATGATGGACATGGAGGTTATTATCATTACTATTACATCTTTTCTTTTTTTTATATTTCAAACAACATAAACAACTATAAACAATAAAAAAACGTATAACACCAATTCGTTTGTATTGAGCAAAACGTACAAAGACAATTGTATTTGCGAAAGTTTGTTTAGTGATGAAAAAATCAATACAAGTTAACAAAGTTGATGTTTATTTATTTATAATATTGGAGTTACAAAGGTTGAAACGAATTTACTATGTAGACAATCTTGATACTAAAAAAATAGAAATCTACATATTTGGATTTGCAGGTGAAACAATGGCACATCATGCTGGGAAACATTTGCACGAGTATATAGTACGTCAGAATGATTACAAAAATGGAAACATAGTTCGAGCAATACAACAAGGTTTTCTTGAGTTGGATAAAGATATGCAGGCTGATGAGGCTCTAAAAAATAATCAAGCAGGGACTACTGTAATTGCTATTCTTATCAAAGATAATGTTTTGTACAGCGTAAGTCAAAATTATGTCTAAAAAGTGATAAAATCAATAACGAAAAATGAAAATCGCAAATAAAAAAAAATCGTCTGACTAAACATTTTTAGGCAAACGCAGGAGATAGTCGAGCAGTGGCGAGTGTTAATGGAACAGCTATAGCGTTGAGCGAAGATCACAAACCTGTACTGAAAGAGGAACAAGATCGTATTGAGGCTGCTGGTGGTTGGGTTGAATTTAATAGAGTCAACGGCCACTTGGCATTGTCTCGGGCACTCGGAGATTTCATGTTTAAACAGAATGAAAATAAAAAACCAGAAGAGCAAATAGTTACCGGTACAAAATACAAAAACATCCTTTACGCAAGCAATAGTTTGAATAGTAAACTCTTTAGATACATTTTGAAAATGTTTTTTCAGCATTCCCTGATGTTCAGACTCACAAAATTACCGAGGAATGGGAGTTTGTAGTTCTGGCCTGTGATGGAATTTGGGACGTGATGACTTGCGAGGAGGTGGTAAAGTTTGTTCGAGAACGTTTGGTCCAAACTGGAGATCTAAATCCGGACGAGGAAATCGATGAGGAAAACGAGGAGAAACAAAACCTGGTGGATCCAGAAGACGTTTGTGAGGAACTTCTGTCTCACTGTGTCGCTCCGGATACAACAATGGGAACAGGTTGTGACAATATGACCGTGATCATTGTCTGTTTTCTGCACGGAAAACCTTATGCCAGTTATATTTCGCGTTTGAAAGAATTGGTCGAGCGAGAATCTAATTAAGGCCATTGATATTGCGTTGTACAGTTGAAAATCCGACGAGAAAACTGTAACATGTATGAAAATGTACATATATTGTAATAGGCATTCCATATCAAATCACGTGTTCGTTTTGAAACAACGTTTTTACTAATTGCACTTGTCCGGCATTTATATTACGTGTTTTTTAATGTTTCTATTTTTTCAAACACTCAGACAATACTGAACTGTGAAATTGATTCAATGTTTGTGCATTTTTGTAATTTGTTGATTTAATATGGAATCGTTAGACGTTTAGAATGTTATTAGAAATGAATGTGCGAAGTGTATAGATATTTTGTTATAAAAAAGGGAAAGCAAAAAGAACAAAATTCAGGAATATTCAATGTTTTTGTTTCCGGAAAAGTGTAACAAAACTTGTTTGAAGGCTAAAAAATTGATCAACCGCAAATTGCATCAATCCGAAACCTTCAAAGATCACGAAAATCCAACTTAATACTGAATTGCAATTCTACTCTTTACAAGTCACTTCTAAGGTTTCCACACAACTGCACACTTTATCGGTAACAAAGACGTAACATCCTCTCGAAATTGGCTTCAACATGTATTTGAATTCAATTTTATGTACATGATTTAACATGAATGCAAAATTATTAATATCGTCGTTACATCTCAAAAAATAATGCGATTAAAAGTTGATAACAAAAATAAAAAAAATTGTCTTAAAGTCCATATCGGTCTTGGATCGAGGACACAGCAGCACTGGCGAGCGAGCTCAGACGTCCAGCCACCTTGTTGACGCCCTGGCGAACACTTTCGCGGACATCCTCGAGGTCCACGCCGCTTCTATTAGCTCCCAAATTGAGTGAATAGTTGGATGTCGGCGAGGTGGGCTGGCTTGTACCAAAGTAGTCGGCAGAAGAAATGCTTGAAGATCCCTCGAAGCGGCTCAAATTGTTTTTGCGTTCCCACTGTAACGAACCATTGAAAATTTAAACTCTAATATGTATATACCAGATCATGTTTTGATAGATTCTTTGTATAACGTTGATAATATCTTGAATAAATAAATTGTTTGATTAAAAATCTGTGTTGTAATTTGTTGTTCAATTCTTCATTCATACCGTATCATCGTTCGCGAGGTCTTTAAAGTACTGGTCGGAGCTGATTGCTTTTGCACTGCCAAACTTTTTCTGCGCTTCGCCAGAGTAAGAAGAAGGGCTAGTCAGGGTTTTCGTTTCGGGTTTTGAGTTGGTGTGACGTGGCGCCGAACGGATCGTTAATTCGGGCTCTTCTTGGATGATGAAGTCGTCATTGCGATTTTTATTGTTGGAATTTGAAGTGGTACTTGGACAGGCGCAGCAGTCTTCGTACTTGAGCATCTCAAAGTCCACGTCTCGCGACTTTGAAGAGAACATCATGTCGGAAAAGGACTGCTTTGATGATGCTTCTTGTGTTATTGCATGCATGTCATTGAAGGCTGAATGACTTGCACCACTGAAATATTTAATTGCATTCAAAAAAACGTTTTGAATTGTTTTCATTTTTTGTAATTACAAAAGAAAAAGTGGATTTACCTTCTAGTATTAAATCCCATTCCCAATCGTTCAGCCTGACTGGCCTTCAATGGATCAAACTGACGAGACCGCTCCTCGACTTTTTTTGCCTGCATGGACAAATTCTGTTCCATACGGTAAGCTAAACGCTGATTAATTTCTTCCAATTCTTCTTTAGACTTTTCAACTTCGTCTTGATTGTTTTTTTCTTGCAAGACTTTCTCTACTTCGGCAGCGGACTTCTCTATTTCGTCGAAATTTGTCTTTGCACAACGAGCACCTAATCCACCTTTTTTACCCAACTGAAATTATGAAAACATAAATTCAAGTTTATTGATACTTTTTTTTTGCAAAAATTGAACTGATTTCGAATTGATTTTTGATTCGAACTTACGCCTTTCTTTGGTTGCACTTTTCTACCACCAATTGTAGACTTTCTTTCAGTCTGAACTACTGGAATGTCGGCAAGATTGATTGTTGGACCTGAACCAGAATCAGGTTGCGCAGTGGGTTTAGTTAAATTGGCCATTGGATTTTCGGAAAACGTGTTGTTGCTTATGACAACTGGTTTTTCAGGCACTGTGGTGGTTCTCGTGGACTCGAAGTTTTCATGCTCTTCAAAGAAATCCAACTCTTTTGGTTTATCTTGAAGATCAAGCTCGTGCGTCTCATCAATGTGCAGCTGCAATTCAATTTCAGTTTAAAACAATGTTTCCAAAACAGTGATTTTGAAGTGATAAAACAAATGAAATTATTAAAATCAAGTTTATGTCTGGTGCGATTTTCTTTTTTCGTTAAAAAGATTATTTTAGATTGTAAAGTGTTAATCTGGTGATGAAGATATCGTGCACGTGTCAAACACCAACGAAATTATTTTGTAAAGATAAAAGGTAAGTACGAAATATTGAAATTCACATTAGTTAAAAGCATCTATAGCTCACCCGAGTTTTGTTTTGAGAAAGAGGTAGAATTAAAACCTATAATTACAACTGTGTAAGAATAAAGTCACCCTCAACTGAACGTATGGAATTTATTAAACTAACTAATTTCTTTTAACTAAAAAGTATTTAAACATAAGAGTTCTGATGTTTAAAACAGAGATAATTAAATGCATACGATCGTTTCAGGGTACTAAATACAATTTTGTAGAATAATTTTTGCACACCTTTGTTCCATATTGATTCATCGCCTGGGATGAAAGCTGCGTTAATTTTTCTTTGTATAGGGCGGCAGCTCTTGATGTGTACTTTTGTTGTGCATTCATAGTCGAGGTAATGTTGTATTGAGCAAAAAACTTCCTCTGAAATGAACAAAAATGATATTTTGCAAAGATGAAAATTTAAAGTTTTTCGGATATCGCACAAAGCCACAATCTTTTAGGGATTAAGAGGTTGACTTATTGCATGACATTATGATAATCGATTGATAAAAAAAGTTACCGCATTGGCATTTCCACCGAGCTGCATGTTTCTGAGTTGAAGCCATGTCCAATTAGTGTCCAGTTGTGTGGATCTCACGAATGTCAAATGAACTCCCAAATTACGATGCACGGCCGAACAGTCGATGCAAAGAAATACGCCATAAGTTACGCTGGACCATGCTGGATTTTTTGCATTGCAGTCGAAGCAAGCCTGCAAAATTTTAATCAATGACATTACCACTTTAACATATGTAAGATTCTATTCGAGTTTCAGGTTTTTTAAATTTTCCTTTTCTTGTCATTGTTTCTTGGTTTTGAAATGTAGTAGTTTACTGTTCTTGATTTCCTGTTTCTAATCAATGATTATTATCAAATTCCTGACGTAAACCATGAAAGACAAGGTGAACTATTGGAGGTTGGAATGTTTCTGATTCGATCAAACAGTTATACTGAGAGTATAATTCTCGGATTTGGTTATTTTCATTAGTTTCTTTTATGATAAAAAAAAGGTTCAGTACCTTGTTCGTAGGGATCGCTCGAAGTTTCTTGAAAACTTCTTCGATTTCGGATTTTGTGGGCCCTTGATCTGCCATTTTTGACGTGTTGTCAGTCGTGATCTGGTGTGCCGAGTCAACACTTTAGGTAACACACACAACGATACCTGAAAACAGGCCGCCAACTTACAAGTATTATTGAATAGAAGGAGACAGACGAAGTAAGCGAGAAGCGTACAGAAGGTATCAATCAGTGTTTGCTATAAAAAATTGCATATAAGTATGCAGAAAAGCGTGACAATGGCTGAAGAAAACTACTGAAACGAGTAAGTACTTTCCCCTCGACTGAAGAAGTAGAGATCGGAATTACTTGCAATTACAAAGTTTATTCAATTAGACGCTTTCGTTGTCTGACATAACCTCGCGCGCATTTGTTTATGTCCACTTTTGACAGTTGTAGTTGTTGCCTTGTTAATTGAAATAAATTAACAATGTGTGAATAATAGTAAATTAACTAGTTGTCAAAGTTAAATCGTGTAATATTAAACTTGACGTATAGTAGCAAACTTAACGTATGTAGAAAATTTTTAAATTATTGTTTATTTATTGCTTCGCCTATTGTTTATCAATTTTTTGAATACTGAAAAATGAATATGAACGAATACTGTTTGAAATTGAAATTGGATTTCTATGAAACACTGATTAATCTCACTTCTTTAACTTATAAATCAATGAAATTTGTTTATTTATAATATCAAATACATCAGTAATAAATAATAAAACGTTTAAATAATTACTGCAAAAAAAGTGTTAAAGCCTATGTGACAAAATACTTATATTAAAGTTAAACAAACTTTGCCTTCAAGAATTACCTTACGGAATTGTGATAACGGTATAAATAATAAAATTTTTATATGAAAGAGAACTACACATTCCTCACCGGATGATCTACACACATTGTTCAGCAATGTGGTTTGACGAGCATATGTATTTTCCCCACCCCCCAGTACTATATTTACGTTTATCAAATTTATCAAAAGCTCAATCATAAAATGATTAAAAATACTTTTATAATCACTTAACTAAATAGATTAAGTAACTACACAAATTGATAAGGAATCACAATTTCTCGTTTAAATTCGTTAAACTTTACTGGGTCATTAACAGCACCTTTCATTGAATCGTAATATTTTTTGTGTGTAATCTGTTTGATTCTGAATTTCAATTTTACGAAACATAAAACTTGACCATAAGAATGTACTTCAGTTTATACTATATAGGTATGAGTAGGTACACTTTTTGTCATGAAAATAAAAACATTTGACAAGCTGTTTTAGTAAAACTGGATGCTGTAGGGATTGCAAGCAACGTATAGCAAGCAATTTATGAGCATGATGGTAGGGAATTTACCTGACCTCTCTGTCTGCCTCTCTCTCTATAGGTACGCTCTTTCATTTTGACTTTCTATAAGCATTGCTCTCTTTCTCTCATGCTATGCCGATCTCAACTAACCTGTCGCCGCGCTCGCATCTTCTTCAGTATCGGTCGGACGATCGTCGACTCGCAATCCTACATTCACACACAGGTGCGGCGGTTAGACACGTCCAAATTCATTAATTTCCGGTCAACGCGACACAAAAGTCATTGAGTTTTATTGCACGCTGTTACTCGCTGCACCTCGACTGGTGTACTTTTATCTGTGATCTGCAATCTGTTGTGTAGTCGAAATACCGATTTTACATGAAATATTTTCAATGGTTTACACTTTTAAGTGAGTATACAATTGAAAAATGTGTACAAAAAATTAGCGAAACAAAAGAAGATGATTCATAAAAGGCAAATAGAGCAATGCAGGGCTGAGGGTATGCAGCTATAGATAAATACACCATGAATCATCTGAGGAATTTAATGAAGCAAATGCTGTACCCTCCACATCGCAGCCACTACGGGCAACGTGCCTTTCCCTCCCTCCCTCTTTCGCTCTTTGCTCTTTCCAAGTTCATTCTTTTTTCAACCATCAAATATACCTGTAGAATATTGTTGTAGCCATTCACTCGACACTAAAATTCGCAGAATGACACTTTTTTGGTAACGATCGTTAAAAACGGGAAATAAACACTTTTGTTCAAATTAAGTCATAAAAAAATGTTCAGATTTGTTAGAAAAAGTTTCTAGAAAGCAAAGAAAGACAGCTGGTCGAAAAATAAAAGAAAATATCAATTATTTACTGTTGAAAATTTGCACAATTGAACACAATTGAATACTGTTGTTACAGAATCCATGGGACTTATAGTTTATTTAACAGATAAATGGTAATGGATCGTAAAAAGGTTAGATTGATGAAATATTATTTATAGCAAAATATATTATATGATTATATCGTACAGACTTTATAAAACAAGTTTGATTTTAAATTGTGTAGACTGATGAAATAACGAGTGGATTTGGAAGCCATCAAGTTTGTGGTAACAAAAATAATTTGGATCATGTGTCATCAGCGATACGCATCAGACGAAATGTACCGCAGAATTTGCGATCGCCAGCAGCAAAAAGAGCGTTATCAGCTCCGGTAGCGCATCAAGGATGGTTACAAAAACAAGGCTCGGAGGGGCTTATGTTGTGGAAAAAAAGATGGTTCGTGTTATGCGAATACTGTCTTTTTTATTACAAAGGTGACTTTCTATTAAAATCAAGTGTAAGTACAAATCTTAGATAAGGGTCTTTTCTAAGTATATCATGTATTTTTAACCCTAGGTCCCGAAGAAGAGAAACTGTTAGGTTCAATTTTGCTGCCATCTTATACGATAACGATATGTTCAGCTGACGAAAAGATTAATAAAAAGTTCGCTTTTAAAGCTGAACACGCAAATATGAGGACGTATCATTTCGCTGCGGATTCGCGAGAAAGCATGAATCAGTGGATTAACGTTTTAACGTTGGCTTCTCTTTTACAGGATCCTAATCCGTGAGTCTGAACTTTTCTTTTTGACACAAAATAATCGTGAATCATTATAATTATAACAATGTGTTTCTCAATAATTAGAGAAGCAACGCGCATGAACCAAATCAAATCTCATCGCCCGAACAAACCTTCTATTAATCAAAGCGAAGACGATAGTGATTCGGGGTTTCATGGTTTTGAAAATAGGAATGAATCTTGTTTGGCGTCGATGAAATCACCCAAAGCTTTGGAAACGAATTACCAAATGTATCTAAAAAATAATCAATTCCCGAATTATTACCCAAATAACATCAATGATCAGCAACAATTCGGTGCTCTAAACTATGGAGCACGGATATCAAAAATGCAATGCAATCAAATCGCACTACCACAAATGACAAGACCTTATCAGAACGACAAACAATACTGCGTGGATAATAGTTATACCCATCAGAATTATCACCAACAAGATTTAACGAGGAATAACTTTGGCCATCCAATTTACGCAAACGCTTCAACAAATAAGAGAAAACCTACATTAAGGAATGATGCTGGTGCATTATGTTATTCTTCGAGTTCTCCGGACATGAATTACAATAATGCTTGGTGCAAAGCGAAAGATAATGTGCCATATAAACAACCGCTGGATGAGATTTATGGTTGTAGATCAGCTCAACCTATGGTGAGGGTAGACAAACTAGGGAGTTTAAACTATTATGGTTCGGCTCAACTTCCTGAGAGAAGGACCCCAGATACTTATGGAAGAAACAGCAATAGTAACAATCAGAGGACGATCAATATTGACAAAAACAGGGATCAAGATTATGAAGACGTTTATGCAGCAGCTTCTCATTGTAATGATCAAAGAAAAATAGATTTCAGTGGGTACCTTACACAAAGCAATAATATTTCCGTGAATCAGAATCAACAAGATGATGGTGTGTATTTTACCTGAAATTGTATTTAAAAAACATATTATCCAACAAGTTGAATTCTGTGAATTGAAACAAAATCTGTCTTTTAATATTTCCAGTGGTAATAAAAGCTGCTGAGCCACCCCCGAGACCACATAGTGCAGATTTTTTGGAACATGGAGTAATGAAACGGTCACATAACTCAACCAATCAATCTGACAATACAGAGATAATAATGAAGAGAAAAAATCCGCCTCAAAGGCCGAAATCAAGCATTGACATAGTAAATCCACACGATACTGTTTCGACAAATGACAATTATTTCTATTCTGAAGAGTAGTAAGTATGATGATGCGCGTGATAATATATTTCAAACAATTAACGATGTTGATGAGAGGAAACCGCTAAAATAATGCGTATAAAATTTTAGCTATGCAGCGCAGATGAGACAGAGAGCTGCATACTTACATCAATCACCTCAAGTTCAACTGAAGAATGAAGCCGCATGCCAAGATGTATGCGATAATACGAAATATTCTTTTTTAACAACGGAACAAAAATTCCCATCTTACACACAGTCTCACCAATTTTCAACAAAACCGTCTCAAAGAAATCATAGGTAGAATTAATCAATCTAGAGAAAATAATAAATTTAATGATGATTCTTGATTGAATAGTAAATGTAAATTACAACTGTTGAATTAAAACGGACAGCTATACCATAATCATATTTTTTATATCTTAGGTTCAACAGAGATAATATCAACACGAGAAGATCATTGCGAGAACGGAATCATGAAATCATGGATCCAGAATTAATAAATCAAAACCTCCCTATCAGAGTTCCGAAAGAGTTCCAAGATGTGCGTTCCAATAGCAACAACAAAATCAGAGGACAAGCAAGACATCCATCGAATAGACGATGCCAAGATCAGTGGTTTACTCGATCAGCTTCAGCACGGTTTCCAACCAGTAACCGTTCAATGTACGACAATCAAGAAAATAGCACAGGACTCTGTGAAGGAGAGCGCAAGGTATTTCGCTAACCGAATACAACGTTTGCAATAAAGCAGTCTTTATTAATTTCTTGTATTATTAATTACAGAGAGAAGAGTCAATGAAAAGATTGTTAGAATGGAAACAACGAATGCTCCAGTCGCCGTTAACCAGGAAACCGTCGAGTACATCAAGTGGATCTGCGGTTCAAAATGATCTACTCAATTATAACGGGCAAGATGCGAAGTCTGATGTTATTAGAAATTCGCGTAGACTCTGTGTCAAACGTGATCCACTAGTGCGGAGCAAAAGCACCGATGGTCATCGTGTAACTAATGTAATAGCCTATGACAGTTACTCCAGTGATGACGAAGGTAGGGAAAGTTCACCCGAACTTGTCATCTGAACATGTTCAAGCCCTCTGATTAATTTTCTTATTCCATTAAAACCCCTGTCTCTTTAATCCTTGACTTTGTCAACGATTCTTGATTGCTACTTTCGTTATTACTATTCATCTAATTTATTATTAACATACCTTAATAAACGGGTAGTTTTCAGTGTAATTCATAAATAGATTTTTCATGTAAGCATTGCATGACTAAAAGATCGCTCGCTAATCATTTTTACTCAGTATTATTATTTTATTTACATTTTCTCATCAGCTTATGCGGGTTTCATAATACTTACAGTAGACGTTCGGCTAGTTAACAGCCGCTCCGCTATCTAACCAAAAGCCAGGGATTCTAATAAAGTAGCGTGCGCCGTAGCTATATGTATGAGGCGCTACGTGAAAAAATCGTAAACATAATTTATACAAAGCATTCATGTGATACAGATATCATTAACCAACCAATATCATTTTAAAAAAAAAGTACCAACGCATATTAATTTAATCATTCAAATTTTTACAAATGCATCAATAAGGCATCACAATCAATTCATTTTCACTTTTTAACTTTTCTTTGTCATAACAAAAATGTGTTTTAACTGCCCTCGTTAGTGCCGCTAATGAAAATATTTCATTACATCATTGGAACCATCATGACAATTGAGATCATAAATTGTACGATTTCTTTCTCGTTCCTACTGATTTAGAAATTATTGAGTAGATATTATAAAATAGTTCCTCATAAAAATGGTTTTTAAAAAAAAATTTCAAAGCACAGTACAAAGTTTATACCGATACGGTCGTGGAATATCTCCTCTAGTTTATAGCGTAGTAAATAGTTGAATTTATTAAGAAAAATTTATTATATTTTTTGACTATAAATAATATCAGTATTAAATGTGCCGAGCGAGAAATCCTTGTATCTTAGAATCTCTCATATTATTGTAAATGACTTACTTCACATAGTAATTATTTATTTTTTCATACGTTGATTTTTTCAAATTGAGTTTTAATCTTAGATTAAGTATGAGAAACATTGCGATAACACCATGTTCTTGTTTTAAAGAATAAGTGCGAAATTGAAGAGTGGTAGCATAAGTTTTATTTTTAAGTGATCTATAAAACGAATGAATTGTAAATTAAATAATTCATATTTTCGTATGAATAATTGGATGAAATGTATTTTAAATAGTTATCCAAAATTTTGTATTTATAATTCGGTGAAAAGTTGAGGCCATTTTCACCACGCCTTTTTTCGAGACCGAAAAAACACACGAGCTCTTTCAGGAGCAAAATGTCAATCTTCCGTCAAAAACGTTGAGAGTAACTATTATCGAGCGTCGATCAAAATGACAAAGTCACAAAGTTGAAGAATGATAATAATTTATATTTATTCGAACAATAAAGAAAACAAAATTGTTGAATTGTTAATTCATTACGAAACCAAATCAAAATTATATTATAATTTTATTGATGTTACCTTTTTTTATTTTCAATACACGTAAATACATGCAGTGCCTGGGTAATGTAAGTAGGTAAGGTCTACGCTTTGGAGTTGATGGTTTTTGACTTTTACTCATGATACATCTTTCTTTCTAAAATGCTTAATGTGCTCATTGCCTTTTATTTGTCTAACAGTTACAAATGCATGATATGTTGAACGTTGATGTTTAATTTTTTAAAAAAATGCATTTAAATTTTTCATAAACAGGTGTGGATGAAAAACGAAAGCTACCTTTGTGCAAGGCAACAAATGGTATTAAAAGTTCAGCAAGTCTCGCTCACATAGAATTAAAGACAACTTATGACAAGAAATTAATGACGCCGCTAGGTAATGATAGTCATTCGACCACTAATGAACGTTGCACTACTGAAAAAAGCAGTGAGACCGAAGTAGCTGATTTGGCTAATATAGAAAGTACTGATAAATCAATGACTTCAAAGAGACCTAAAGGCATTTTAAAAACAAGTATCTCTGGATCTTGGGATGAATCTTCATCAGCTGATTTGACAACAGATTTGGCAGGTGAGACTAAAAGCCAACCATTGAAATACGTGCAATGGACTTGCCCGGCTAGTAAAAATCAAAACAGTCATAATGAGTGGGATTACGAATTAAATGAACAAGATGTTGTGAAAGAATTTTCGTATCAATATATAAAACCATCAGATAGGTGTTTGTCGGAGGAACAACTGATGATGGAGGATGAGGATAAGAACAAAGTTCTAAGCATGATCAAGTCATTTGAACAAGTAAATACTCAAACCCCATTGAAAAAAGCTATCAAGATGGAGAAACCTCTGCAGGTATCGTCTTTGAATACAACTAAAGCTCATATCGCCAGGTTAAACACTTCGATGTTGCTCCAACAACAATCAAACGATCTCGAACAATCAGGATCCCACAGCAAATCTGTTAAGGATCTACTTGCCAATTTTGAGTCGAAATCAAAAGAAAATATAGATGATGATATGATGAGTCGATGTGTGGTTACAGATGCTCCGGAAACGTTACACAGTATTCTGACTCACAGCGATGATAGTATGCTAATGAGAAGTGAGTACGCTGAAGTGATGAAACGCAAAAACGAATTAACAAAAAAGCGCAGGAGACGAAAAACGTTGACAATTATGAATAGTTACGATGAAAATCTGATGGCTAAATCCAAGAATATGATTGATAATTTCATCACTCGTCCAACGATAACGGCTGTCACTGGTAAATCGGACAAGACTGCTTTAGAGAATATTTATTTACCTATGAATCCACGGAAAGCCATTTTAAATACCGACAACGAGTACGATGTAGATTGTCATCCGACAAGCATGATGAAAAGTTTGTTTGCAAATTTGTCTGGCGAAGAAAGCTCTTACGTTGAAATGACACGAAGAGGTCTCACTCGTTCCTTGCTAGCCCCGGATGAAGACGACGATAGCAAATTAAATTACACGAATCCACACTACGAGTTAGTTTGCGTGGCCGATAATGTTATCGAGCCAGTTTACATGGAAGTTCATAACAGCAACAACGAGTTTGTGCGAAACTCCCATGATTATGAGATAAGTTCTGATCGAGAACCGTTGGCAATGAGATCAGAACTGCCAGATATCCTTAACAATTTGAAATCAGATAGTTCTGATGCTGATGATGAATCTTATTGTAAACAGCTGGATTCAATCGGTACACCACGACACCCACGTTTTAGTTTGTCTGACACATTCAGACCAGCTTCTTATTATCTCAGTACCTCGGCAACTCACAGTCATATGCCTGATATGCAGCACGACTCTTCAGATAGTGACTTAGTATCTCCACCTCCGATACCGCGATCTCCACCACCTATTGGCGATTTTGCAGCTTCTCTTGCCACATCTTCTTCCAATCAAGATGAAATCAAAGGCCATCCCGAAGAATGGACACGACTGATGGAAAAATACTCTCCAGCCAAAATTATTTCAGCGTTGAGAAATAATCAATCTCCATTAGACTGTACTATAACAAGAGAGTTAATGAAATTAATAAAACCGTTAGATGAAAATATCTATAACTTCAATAGCAACAGCGCCACTACAGAAGATAATGAAAACGAAAATGATGGTGAAGAAGACGATTGTTCAAAAAGAAGACCTATCAATAGACAACAGTGCCATGCCTTAGACATGTCGGACCAATTCGAACTTCAAAGATCGTGCCAAGTTGATCAACAAAATCGTAATGAACAGCAAAAGAAAACAGATCTGAGTTGCGACAACAGTATTTATGCCAACAACAACGAAATTACCACTAGATTACAACCGAACCAAACGTTTGATGGTAGTAACTTATTATTGCAAAAAGATAACAAAGCGATGACAAAAACCAACTCTGTCAGCAGTTTGCCCTCTATGAGAGTTAGTGACAGCTTACCATGCCACCATCAACATTCCCAATCATTTACGGGTTACTCACATTACGAAAATGTCTCTCCGTTGCACGATGTGACCATAACGAAGTCATTATCTTCTTCATCGTCATCATTAATAGAGGGTGATGTAAAAAAAGATCGGAACAACGAAAAAATAAGTGGGGACATATCATCTATGGTAAAAATTTCCTCGCCGTTTAGTTCTCCTCAACTAATATCTCGAATACAGCAGCAGCACTTCTCAAATGAAAATAAAGAATCCCTCTCCAGTTCAATTGGTCCGAATGTGAAATCATCCTACACCACAAATTTGGTATCTGAAAACGCGCAAGCATGCATTTCGGAGGAAGATGAAAACATTGCCCAAGCTCAAGGAGCTCCTTACTATTATTCAGATTTACGTTCACAGGAGATGTATCAAGCACAAACTGGTGCGAATCAAGCAACAGGTGAAGAAAAATCAAGCGAAGCGAATGACAGTTATAAAGCTCCATACGTTGTTCAAACCTCTCATCGAAGATCGCGCTCACTGGAAGGACTGCTGGACGATGTTGGCTTAGAAAACTTTATCAGACATCAGGCTGCTGTGGCTGCTGAGGCAAAGATTAGCGAACAGAATGAATCGTGCAATTTCGAAGGAGATGATCCATGGGAACAGGACTCTCTGTGGAGAGAAAGTCTTAGGATGGTAAGTATGCGACACGCCAAATCACTAGATAGTCTGAATAATTCGAAAACAGACAAATGCTCCATCACATCCCCGAATAAGCAGCCACTGGATGATGAAAAATCGACCATTGCAATCAAAAACACACAGCAGACGTCAGCAGACATTGATTGTGAGCCTAGCCCAAAAGTATTTCGCGAATTGAAGCCGAAAGAGAACATTCACTCAAATCAATTGGAAGCGATGAAATCAACTTCAAATACTAATCGAACAAAAACTGGTTTCGAGTTGGACAGAGAAAAACTTCGTCAGTGGGACTTACTGTCAAGTGCTTGTTTGCTTCAAGAGCAACAACAAAGAACATCCATGGAAGCAGAGTTATTTGGCAAAGGGCTTTCGAGTTGTGAACCTTCAGCACCTGTAACACATTATTTACAGGCTGGCACATCGAATGTAGGGACGATAAAATCAGTAGATCACAATATAGATGAATGGACCTTACAACCCGATGCTGTGTACAAAAACTTGATGTGATGATTTTGATTAGTTTCGTGTTCTTGACGATTTAATCAGTGCCTTTATGTTCGCAATATTAATCTATACTTGCCAATAAATTATTTTGAATACTTTTTTATTATTGTTTAGCATAGTTTATTATATAACATATATAAATATTTGAGAAAGGGAATATGAAACCAGAACTGGTTAGTTTAGTTAATGATGAACCAAATTCGTCATTTGTTCAATGAGTAAGTTTCATTTTGCATGAGTTGATTTTCGTTCTCATTGAATGTTTGCCATAATCACTAAGCGCTAATGATTCCAATAAAATTATTGTTTACTTCATTACTATATAACTATATTCACGATGTATACTCGTAAGTGATACTTATGCATGTACATATTCAGTTATTAGATTCATCGTTTGCCAATTACTTCATTGTATACATGTACTAGACTTGAACTAACTTAATGTACCTTCATTGATTTAATACATTTGATTTTTTAATCTAGTAACTTGACAATAACATCAATTATTATGTTAAAACTATCTTTGTTATAACAACTGGAAAAAATTATTGTGTATAAAATTTTATGTCTTTATAATATAAAAACATGGTTTTTATGGTAGTCTGTGTCGTTTATTGCAAATTGATCAACAACCCGTAACATTTTTATATTTCTCGAAAATACATCTATATATTTAACATGTGATTTATCGAACATCGTATATGGTTTGCTCGAAAGTCAATTCCGGTGCCTCAGACGTACCGGCTACCACTTGTTCTCATTCTTGAAAATCGCGTAACTCATACTTTGTTTATTTATTTCAATCCTCGATTGCATCTTGAAGTTCAAGCCGCTCTTTCATCTGAAGATCATGCATGATTACGGTAGCTACTTTTTACGGCCGCTTCAAACTTTTTGCAAAAACAAGACCCGTTTTAATACTCCACAAAATCTCATGTATATTTCAGCTCGTTAATTATCTGAATTTACAATATTCCATTTGCGAGATTAATGACTTTTTCGAACGTTTCAAAAATGTTAAAGTCAGTACCAAAAAAAGTACTTCAGCATAATTTATTTATGAGAATTTTTTCACGAAGAATGTCCCACGTTGAGGCATGAAGTTCGGGCTCAACACACCTAGCATTATGTGATCGTGAAACTTGTTCCCCACTTAAACGCGCAAATGAGCCTGCTTGCTGCTATGTATATCTAAAAGGAACTGTTGACTGTCGGGCGCGTCGTCGGCCGACTAGTCGGCGTAGTCGCGCTCAGTCACGTTTGCTTGGCGCATCGCCGAAGACGCTCAGATGCGATGGGCCATAACACCAAACTTTGCAGCGACGATTTTCGAAAAACCTGTTCTTCGTCCAGTCACTAAGTGAGTGTCGTCAGTGAGACGTGCAGGCCCGATTTCAGGGCAACCTTAACAGTTCATTAAATAAAACTACAGTTATTCGCGACCATCGTTAATTAATGTTTTAATGCTTCTGTGCTACTCAACATTTCAATCCGAAATGTTAGCTAGAAATCTTATCGCTATGCAAAATATTACAAGTGTGGAGCTTAGCTCTTTGACTTCGAAGTACTTTCGATCAGGTATAAGTTGTTATAAAACAAGTACAATCTTTCTAAACACAAAACAACACAATACATCATTATATATTTTATTACCAATACTTATATTTCATAACTAACATTGAAAAATAATCCTTCACGATTTTTATTAATAAACGTTCGATCGGTAGAAAATATACTGTGCAATAAACATCAAACCACCGGACTTGATTTGATTTATTTCAAAGAAATTTCAAATAAGAATATGGTTCGGTATTTTCGAGCCTGTTTAACTTTTACACGTGCAATTACATAAAAGAAATCGGATACAAATATAGAAACAAAGAAGCTCATCTGGTTGACATGTTTTTGTCACACGTGGAAGATCTGATGTTCGTTTTCTTATATATTTTTGTTTCAAAACGAAGAAACAGAATCTTGTTCTAAGAATTGGAGTGTCAGTTGTAAAAGCATCGCGGGACATGCTCTGACATACACGCGTCAAGTTTTATGAGAAAAACGGAAGAAACTGGTTGTAAGTTCAAAACGAGAAGGACGTGTCGGATAAAATAAACGTCGGAAATATGATTACTTTCAATTACATGTTACATTATGACCGGCACGTGTTGTGCATTGTAAACGCAAATATATAATTTTTTTTCATACATTTTCGTTCGTTCTCCAGTTACTCAACGTTTCGTTATCCTAATCTCGTGCAAGGTAATAAATCGTTTGATAATATTACGGTGCTGAGTTTCATAAAAAGCTGAATTAACTTGGTCAATAACAAACTGATAATATCAAGAAAATCAAGCGACTTAATTTCATCCAAAAAATTAAGAGGTTTCGGGTTGAAGTTTAATGAGGAGAAATGATTAATCGCTTTTAGCGTTGATAAAAGAATTTGGTCGATGCTTTGAGTTCTATCAAGTAGACAGAAAACCGGTTTTGACACAAAAATAGAATAGCCATGGTAGAACAACTAGTGGTACCCCCGTGACGTTTTAAGGAAACCGAACGCGCGCTTGCCTTTCACCGAATTTTCCAAGTTCAGGTCTGAGTTATTGCGTTTTAAGAGAGTATAACGGTTCGGCCCTGTAACTTTTCATTTATTCCGAGATTCACTTTGAACTTGACGATCATACAAAGTGAAAGGTCATAATTAATCGGCGTTTATACGAGCCTTCTAAAGTCACACAATTGCGTGGATAAATATAATACTAGGAAACGACTAAAATAAATTGAGACGATGGCAACTATGATATAATCATGCAAATTGTAACAATTGAATGGAATGCAAAGATTTAATTCGTCTGTAAATATACCACAACCGTATCGCAGAGTCAAGGTCACAAAAACGATTTGACAGAGCACAAAATTAATGCGGGTATATTTAGCTCGCTTAATTTCAGCTACTCAGCCGTACTTGCTAATTGAATATGACGAATTAAGATGAAAGAAAACAGTCGTTGAACTTTTTCTGCGAAACGTTTTTGACAACCATGATTATGATTACGATCGCGGCGATACGATCTAAATATCGCACTGACGAAAAATTCGGGGCGGGGAGTGAACAAGAGGAAATACATTTGTGCGGTCAATGAACTGCGTCTATGGAGCAGACGCGGATGCAACCGAGGGTTTTCCTTCTCAAGGAAATAACAGAACTGAAAGGTTAATTAACCGCGAACATCTTCGGCCGACTTATAACGGCCAGTCGCGCGCGCAATCGGCATCCGCTATAAACACTCGCTGTTATTCATCATCGCTTATTTTCACTCTCGGTATACCCATTTTCGCATATCAAATCAAATTGCATTCATCAAGCAATGTGCACCACGGTGCTCGTTTAGAATCTTGCCGACTGTCGCGAGGCCTTTTTGCACGCTTCAAAGTCTTGGTTTTTTTGAAGGTTTAACTTTTTTTACATCAAAAAGTAGGTTGGGTTACATTCGACGTTGTATAATTTTTTGCATAACAGATGTGCCGGCTTTTTTTCAGTTTCAACACAAACAATTACGGTCTGTTCATCGCACATTCTGGCGTCGTTTGCTTTTGCTCTTAACAGTTTATCGATCTTAAGATAATACAAGTAAAGATAGTTTTTTTACGTTCAGTTCAGAACATGATTTTTTAGAGTATGCGAGAAATTTGATGATTTTTTTAATGCGTAAAACGTGACCAGGTGAATTTGCTATTCGTTAGCACTTTTTACGAGTGAACTTATAAATATGATAAGACCGGATATGGTCTAGACTAAATATTATTTCATACTTTTTTATCAGGGAGAAAATTTTAAAGCAAAACTCAAGCAGTACAAATGAGTGAAAACAAAATGTAAAAGTTGAAACAAAATTACTGTATCTCGAGAGACACTTTTTATAAAAAAAGATAAAAAGTGTTAACAAAAATGTCTCAAAGCTACTAAATCAAGTAATAAAAATGCTGACTGTTGAATTTAAAGGGTGACAACTCGGAGATGCCCACGCAAATGAGATCGACGAGCGACGGTGACGATGATGACGAGGTCGTGGAAACGGGAAGAGGACACTCCACTCGCCTAACTGCAATAACAATAATCATCCGAAGAAGAAGACGGGCATCACTTACAATGACGTGACGACGGTGCACGATCAGTGATGCGCAAGCGACGTGGATTGGCCAGTGCCATATTGGGCCTGATCGCGGGCCTGCTTTTGGGCTCGCTCATCACCAACCATCGCCTCAACCTTAACAACAAAATTCCCGAGCGACGAAAAGGCCCAGCCTCATTGCCACTCGACAAACCGGATTCAAAAGCCTCCAACTTCGTCTTCGTAGGGGTGATGACCGCGGAAAAGTACCTCAGCACCAGGGCCAAGGCCGTCTACGAGACCTGGGGCAAACAAGTGCCCGGCCAGATCGCCTTCTTTTCCTCCGAAGTTTCGCAGGTGCCTTCCAACTGTCCGGATTTGCCTTTGGTGCCGCTGAGCACCGTCGACGACAGCTACCCGCCGCAGAAGAAATCCTTCCTGATGCTACAGTACATGTGGACCCACTTCGGGGACAAGTTCGAGTGGTTTTTGCGAGCCGACGACGATGTTTACATTAGGACAGACAAGCTGGAACAGCTTCTGCGTTCGGTCAATTCTGACAACGCTCTCTACGTGGGCCAAGCTGGTCGAGGCAACAACGAGGAGTTTGGTCTGCTGTCGCTCGAGTACGACGAGAACTTTTGCATGGGTGGTCCTGGAGTCCTTCTGTCCAAGGAGACGCTGAAAAAAATTGTCCCCCACATCAAGTACTGTTTGGCGAATTTGTACACGACGCACGAGGACGTCGAACTTGGTCGGTGTGTTCGCAAGTTTGCTGGCATTCCTTGCACTTGGAACTACGAGGTAATTTCATTTTTTTTATTTCGGTTCAGTTTCAATTTGATTAGCACTGTTAGCAGATCGGTCCGAGCTTGTTATCGATAGTTATACAAAGTTTGTGCTGTGATAAACGACTGGGATGGTTGAATGGGTCAAGTTTAGATTTGCGATGGAATAAATAGAGTTTGAGACATTAGAACGTGTTTCATCAGTGTTCAATTTATTGAGCGCACATGTCGGGATGATCTGAAACGAAGCGACGGCTGATAAGATTGGGTATAACGACCGACATCCTCAATATAAAAGAACCTTCAGAGATGGAACGAAACATTTTTGTGTGTAATGCTATTCAATGAGGGTACAATCGTTAATTCAAATCACAATGGTCGGGCACAAAACTTGTATGACCAGATTCAAAGAATTAAGATTGTTAATTAATGATCGTACATCATCTTTAATAATATGGCATTATCCTTAGTGCTTTTAATGTAACAATTAATGATTAACATGGTAATTGTAAATTTAAAACAGATGCAAGCGATTCTGTATCACAATAGCAGCGGCGATCAGGCTTTCACTGGGAACTTGAAGAGGAAAGAAGTTCATCGTGCTATAACTTTGCATCCGATTAAAAGTCCCCCATACATGTACAGATTACATAATTATATCAAGGTATTGGCATACATCGTGCATTATAATCAGTCCTGGTCATAAACAATCTGATATATCAATTTTGTTTCACTCTCTAAAGGGACTGCAAATACAACAACTGCAGCAGGAAAGAATTGAGTTGCACAGGGACATGTACAATATCGCCAAAGAATTAAGAATTCCTGCAGAAAATTTGCATAATTACAAACTCGCTGCGAACGTCCCGCTGTTTCCTTTCAAGCAGGGTTCTGACGAGTATCCTGGAGACACTCGTATGCTTGGTAATGAAAATTTTTTCAATTTGATGTATTTATTGTTTTGTTTTTTAATAAGGGAACGAAATGAATTGATTCTGTGATTGAAATTAATTGTTTAAACTTGACAACAGGCGTTCCAGCAAGATTGGAAATACTGAAGGTAAAATCGCTGCGCGATGTGCCAGTATGGGATTTTATCTCACGCTCGGAGTACAGTTTGATCGACCTCAATCCTCGACGTCGGATACACAGCGACGTCAAAGAAGGACTGCAGGACGTCGTCCGGGAGGTGATGACGTCCATAAACTCGTGCTCGAGACAACGTGGACGGGTCGTGGAGGAACGTGCGACTTTATATGGGTATCGAAAGGTTGACGTCTATGGAGCTGATACCATTCTCGATCTTCTTTTGGTTTATCGCAAGTATAGGGGCAAAAAGGTCACTCTTCCGGTTCGGCGACATCTTTATCTTCATCAGCATTTTACTGGTACTAAACTTTTTTTCTCAATTTTATTACCTCACACGAAAAACTCATCTTTTTTATTGAGCAAATAATTTACGATTAACAAATTCGAACAATTTTTAATGATGAATTAAAATTTGGAATTGTAGGAATTGAAATGGAAGAAGTTGAAAATTCAATAGAAGACACGTCTCAAATTCACGGTCTTCAGCGTATCTGGAAAAACAGTATTTTACGTTTGGGTAAAAGTTCGCAAGTGTCTCGAATTGAAGATGTGCATATCAACTTGTTACTGCCACTATCAGGCAGGTACCAAACTTTTGAACGGTTCCTAAACAACTACCAGCAGGTGTGTCTCGAGACCAAACAAAACACTCTGCTCACAGTGATCCTCTACCCTTCCAAAAACGACTACGAGATGGTGAACAAAACATTGCACTTGATTAGAAGTGTCAGTTTAAAATACCCAAACAATCCTGAAAACACAGGTGTACGAGTCATTTTAGGAACTGGAAATTTCTCTCGAGCTCGAGCCCTCGATTTTGGACTCTCCAAGCTGACCGATAGGGAGTTGGCCTTTTTCATCGACGTTGATATTATTTTCACATCTGAGGCGTTGCAGAGAGTTCGTTACAATACGATCATGAACCAGCAGATCTACTTTCCCATTGTGTTTAGTCAGTACGATCCAAAAGTCATCGTCGAGATGGGTTCTAGTGATCGTGGAGTTGTCATCGATGAGATTAACGGTTATTGGAGACAATTTGGATTTGGAATTGTGTCGCTCTACAAAAAGGATTACACTCAAATCGGTGGGTTTGATCTTACAATTCAAGGTTGGGGTAAAGAGGACGTCGATTTTTTCGAGAAAGTTGTGAAGTCCGACTTGGAGGTGTTTCGATCGGTTGATACGAGTTTGGTACACGTTTATCACGATGTGGACTGTGATAGAGGACTATCGCCTGTTCAACTGTCGATGTGCAAGGGGACTCGAGCCGACACATTCGCCAGCACAAAACAACTGGCTAATTTCGTGTACCAACGTCCGGACTATCTGGAGTACGCTAGGATTAAGAGACTCGGCAACAAGGTGTTGCAGGTCGCGTGACAACCGTCACGTTGTATCGCCAAAGAACGCATTTTTACATTTGATTTGTATTATCAGTTTGTGTTTTTGTGATGAACATTTTGAATGACGATGAACAAGACGTAAATTATTATCGTAATTAATTTATTGTAAATAGTTAATACTTTCGTCTATCAAATACAACAACAATAATTGTGCATTTGTATTATAGAGATTATTTGTCGACAAAAAAGAATCGTTATGTACTATATATCGTAGACATTTTTGTAATAAACGATTTGAAACGTTATAAATAATACGGAGGTTGTACAAAATAATTCAAGCGTCGTTGCAGCATAGCATTTTGAATACAAAAGCGCTACTGTGCAATGACGAGTTTTCTTAGGACGAATTGTGGTGGAAATAGAGAGTTGAAGCGTATCAGCTGTATATCTAAGCTTTGTAAAGTATCGGTATAAAAATAATAATTTTTGCGAACGTTGTTTCATTGCAGGTCACACGATTTTTGTTAATTAGAGATTATTATTATCGATTAAAAAAATAATAATCTATATATAATGAAATAGACCTCAAAATTGACATTATAAGCGTATAAAAAGCATTGAACAATAAACATTATACAATTTCAACATTCAAACATCACAGGCTGATAGAACATTTGTTCAAAACGTTTAACTTTTTATAGCACTTGAGTTCTTGCATTACATGACCTCGAAAAATTCTATGAAAACAAAACTCTCTTCATTTCATCTTAACTTATGTAAAAAAACAGGACAATTTAATTGCATCAAGAATTATTGTTTCCTCGAAAATGGCAGGATTAATTATGACGTCACAAGTGAGAGCAAAGCTCGTTTATAATCGCCAGAAGTGTCGCCCTAAAATAGAAAACGAAACAGATGAAATTAGATCACTGATTTTTACAATCGACATTGATTGATTTGAGTAAATGTTTTAACTCACAGCAATCATGGATTCTAAACTCTTGTTGTACTGTTCCTCAAAGGCTTTTTTAATATCACCAAGATCGATTTCGCTTCGCGTTACAATGATTCTTATCAGCGTACGATCGTTGGTACCAAGTCCGTGCATGCTGTCGTACAGTTTTTTAGCGAAGAAACCGATTTTCGACTTCACGCACATAACTGAAAATCATTTAAGTCATTTAAACAAATTGAATTTGCAAACAAATTAAAAAACAAATTTAAAATTGTTCGAACGTCATTACCTATTGCTAAAAGTCCACTTTGGACGTCGCCAGAAAATTCCTTTTTCAAGGCAATCTCGATATCGTGTCCAGTGAGTTTTTCATATTCAATGAAAGTCTGTCGCAATTGTTGATAACTGCGTCTCACTAAGATTTGATTAAACACCGATTCTTCTGTCCCGAACTTTTTTTCTCCTGTAAAATTACCATTTCAAATTAATTGGCACTGAATACGAATACAATTAATTATAATCGCACATTTTCTTCTTTTTTTCAAGGTTTAAATTTGCAACTTACCAGCTTCAAACAAAGCTTTAGCGTCGGAAACTGCTAACTCATGATCTACAGCTTGATTTTCGTCTCTGTTCGCTTGCAAAAGTGAAACAAGCAGTCGTTTGAAGTGACCGGACGTGTCACCTTTGATATCACTTTCAAGCGTTTTATTGAACACTGAAAGAACAAAACATGAAGATGCAAACATCAAAAACCAGATGATACACAATCTAAATTTAAGACTTCAGTAAAAACTAAATATCAGAAGAAGACAAACGGAGATGATGATCGTTTTTTAATGACATCATCGAGGCGTCAAAACTGACTCATCAACGATAACAAAACGTTACATAATTAATTATGGCTTGTGAATAGCAATTTCAATGTCACTTTTTTGTTTGACTTTTCAATCAAAAATTTGTGAAACGAAACTTACGAGATTCATAAAAGTGGCAGATGGTTTTAATGCCGTAATTACTGAGAGTGCAGAGAACCTCGATAAGAGCTTCCTCATCAGTTCCCAATCCTGAGATAGCGTCGTGTAGCACTTTGGCATAATAATGAGGCAGTGGTGTCATAAGAGCTATGATGATTTCTTTGAAGTTGCCGGACAGTTCGCTTTTAAGGTCGCTGATCAAATCTTTGCCATACATAGTTTTGTACGATTCCGCAATCTCCAGACGTTGTACGACTCCGCGCTTGGTAATCACGTCGATGATGCATTTTTCATCCGTACCGAATCCCTTCATCGCTTTTCGCAGCAGTGCGGCATCTGCATTTGCGTCGAATGGTTCCGCTGGATACACCGTTGGTGTACACTAAATTACAAATCAACAACAAGTCATCAGTCATTTTTCGACGCCAATAAAAAAACTATTTCAAAACTCTGTTAGCGCAACAAACAAGAGACCAAAAATAAATACTCGTACGACTTTAAAAGTAATTTTCTAAATGAAATTTAAATACTGTTTTCAACTTCAATTTTACTGCTTTGTTTGAGATCATAAAATACGTCAAATTCTAAAAATTTTTCTGTTTTGTTTTTCATGTAAAAAGTAGGTCAGCTATTTAGAAATGTTCGATAAACATCACGGAATCTCTCAAAGTTGAAAAACTCACCTTGAATGGATAGTATTGTTGCGACATTGTTGATTCGATTTTTGGAGCAAAATCTGCAAATTTGGATTAATATTTAGAGAGCAGTTTTATTGCAATTTTATGGACTGAAGTGTGATTGGAGTGGGAATGAAAAGATATGATATAGATTTGTAAACAACATGAAATATAGCTGCACAGTGATTTACCTCTGACGACCGGTGGCGAACTGGAATATTGAGAGTTGAGAATGATTGAGAATGACAAGAAACGTTGGCGCGCGCGCAACCGGCAGTGATCTTAGGTATACCTATTGTGGGCACACCCAATCCGAGGTCAGGTGATGTCAGCGTTCAAACTCGCGTGTCTGCGAGCGTGAAACATCACATAACCTTTGACAGCGTGCAAAAAATGATGTTGTCATGGTTACTCATATTTAGATAGAATCTTAACATAAGAATTAAACTAAAAGTTATGGTTTCTTATGCAAAATTTTATTTTTTTATATTTTAAAAATACATACACTAAGATTTGACGTTGAAAATAACGAACATGAGAAATAAGTTTTTGGTTTTTGTTCCTCATCACAAAAAAATATGGAAATGTCAAAATAATTGCGAATTATTTGTAAAAAAGAATCAATCTTTATTTACAAGTACAAAATATTAAACAGGATGTTCGTATAAATTGATAGATTTGTCTTCAGAAACGGAGACCAACGTTCCATTCTTTTCGGTGTGGTACTTAACAGCCCAAACCTGAAACAGAAATTATCATAAATAACGAAGATTCAAACATGAAAAAAATAGTATTTTTGAACTACTCAAACAAGATTAGAATGCAAAAAACTGTTACCTGATCTGAATGCTCATTAAAAGTGTGCAAATTTTGGCGTTGAGCAAGGTCCCAAACTTTGACTGTGTGATCGGAACTACTCGAGGCAAATCTTTGTCCATCAGGTGCAAAATCCACTCCCAAAACCCAAGAAGCGTGTCCAGACATTGTTCCCACTACACTGGCGTCTTTTCTGAAAACAAAAATCCACAAACTTGAGTTTCGCGTTACAAAATGAAAAGAATCTCAAAGTTAAAACATTAATTTTTTCTGCTTACAAAACATCGTATAGTTTCATGTGCCCATCATCAGAACCTGTGAGCAGCAACTGTGAATTGGGGGAAAAGCAGAGAGACCTGATCGGCATAGCGTGACCTAAAAGTAAAATTTCATGCAAATTGCATCCATAAGTCATCTACTCTTTGATAACATAATAATATAGAATGAACAGAAATTAAAGTCTTACCTTCCAAGGTGCTTAGAACTTTCCCTTGAGCGACATCAAAAATGTTGATTATACCATCAAGAGCTCCGCTTGCAATGTATTTACCATCTGGACTCTAAAAACAGAACGCAACTTAGTACAAAGTTGTTTCGTTTCGCGTTTTTTTATTTTTTGTTTCGACTTACATAAGCTACACTTAAGGTGAATTTTCCACCTCTTGTGTCAAGGGTTTGTTCCTGTTTACCACTTTCCACCCCATACATGTGGATTTTTCCTGCATGACCGCCAGAAACAATGAACTTATCGTCTGGAGAAAATGTAATTGTCCAGATGTCAATCGGACCAAGTTCAATGTTTGACGTTCTTTCGCCGGATTCTAGTTCGTAAATCTTCAAACTTGATCCCAAGGAACTTGAAGCGAATTCTGCAATTAATTAAAGTTAGTAAATTCCTTTTTTGTTTTCATTTATTTTGGACTTCGATGAACTTACTGGTTCCATCTGAACTGACAGCGATGGAAACAACGCCTAGAGCAAAACCAGTCAAAGTATGTTTGTGCTTCAAACTCTGTTCGGAATATTCCCAAACTTTGACACTGTCATCGACAGAACCCGTGATTACATATTCTTTTGTTTCATCTTCATTTGACCTCATTGAATCTCTAAAAAGTGAACAAATAGAATCAAATGTAAACATACGTGATTTTGCAAAGTTGTATTAACTGAATATATGAATTACCTGGAATCTTCGTTGTGATCATCATTTTGAATATCTTCTTTCTTCTTTTTGATACAACTCCATGCACAAGTCCAAATCGAGTCTTCGTGGGCATTTTCAGTTTTGTGAATTAATGAATACTGCAAAAAATTAGGTTATGTTTGTAAATAAGCAATACTTTGATTGTTTGATTGCAACAATGACAGTTGATATAATCAATTGTTTAAAATAAGTTGTAATAAAGAGGTTTTACAAATATTAACACATTTTTAGTTCACTTACCATCTTTATTTATTTAAAGCTGAGAACCGGTGTTTTCAAATTGACAAGTCTTTTGCATCAAGTTTACTATTTATAAAACAAACTATCCTACGAAAACTATATTTAAACTCAACCTTTGCAGAAAAAATAGTTCAAGTGAACTATTTAATTTATGTTTTGCTGTTTGTTTAACTTTAATGTTTACACTTTCCAACCAAAACAACTTGTCCTATGTGTATATCAACTGTTTTTAGGTTAGATTTGGGAAAACAATACATTTTGTTCAAACATTTGTTTTCAACCAACATAATTTCATAAATAATATTTGTTATGTTTAATTTTCATGACTTTGTATAGTTTTTTGCAAAATGATCTTACAAAATACAACTTTTTGAATTACCAACAGAGGTTTAAAAAAGCGCGCGGAATTCAAATTGATAAGAGTTCTGTTTCAATAAATTCAATCCACCAACATTATTAAAAACTCTATTTATTCAAATTTTCTAAAACATATGTACAAGTTTGTCAGTAGATCTACAATTGTTCAATATCAATTTCGATGTTTTTTAACAAGCCTTTCTATGTTGTTTTTTTTGTTACTTTTATTTTATTTTTTGTTATTTTCATCATTAGAATCATGTGAACAAATAGATACAACATTAGGTCATTCATTTTGATTCATTTTGAAAACGACGCACACTTGCAGCAAAGCGATAGCAAAAAATGCAGCTCGAACATTCTTTTTTGTTAATAATAATTGTATCTTTTATAAACGTTCTCTTTTGTTCTTCGAAATGTCAACTTTTTTGTTCATCTCCTTGTTTATCACCTTATTCATTGTTCTCATGGGGTTATTACTTTGTTTTTCACTTTGTTTGTTTTTGTTTTTAATTAAAATAGATTATTCAGAAAAAATTTGAAAGTTGGTTTTGTACAAACGATGTCGATTCTCTTTGGCTTATTCCATTTGCATGTTGCGTGTTTGAACCAAAACGTCCTCGGAACACCCTCTCCGTTTCAATATTCGATAAGCGTTTTGGTTGATAGAGAAAATAGAGTATACGTGAACTATGGATTGAAAGATGTAAGATATTTACAATTTTCGATTGATAAAAAATAGTACAATTCGTCTATGCCGAAGACAAAAGTCGGCGCAAATGAGATATCTGCGAAGTTTGCAAACTTGGTCCAGTGTATCCGTTCATTCGAAAATTTGTCACGCACCACCCCAACTCTACGGTTACACCGTACCAGAAATGACAAACGTGCAAATTCCATATCACCACTAGCCTTATGATGAGTTTTCGCGTATTTACAAAATTTCACAAGTACTCGCGCGGCCTCGGCGCCGGTTTCTTCTTCTCAATCCGGTCGGGTCGCTCGGGCTGCTCCGATGGAGGCGTAGGATCGCTCGTCGGCTCCGTCGGACTCACGGGTTGGGAAGCAATGGGGGCGAGCGGCGCCGCGCCCTTGTTGCGCGACTTGCTCCTTCGTTTGCGCAACAACAGCGGACCCACGCTCTCGTCCTTCGACGTCGACCCAGTCTGGCCCAGTCTTTCTTGTATCTCTTTAGCGTCTCTACTTGAGCTTTTGCATTCTGAAGAACTGCTAGTGGCCGCTCGTTCCGGAGTCGTTTCCGCCGTCCGGTCCCCGCCAGGGTGATGATGATGATGGTGATGATGGTGGTGATAACGAGGCGATTCCCCTGGCTCGTGACTTTTCGCTCCTTGTTCTCTGCAACAACAAATTTCATTTAGAAATAATAATCAACAGTTTTGTACATTTTACATAACTGGATACTAACTCTGTTCTTATGAAACTTGTTGATTTCAGTTGGGCAACTCCACTTGCAGCCTCTTGTTGGAAGCTACAGCTACTTGGGAAGGGAGGCACTTGAGAGGATGATAATCCCTGATGTAAAGCAGCATTGGTAGGAGTTTCTGGGGCTGAGCGTTGCTCGTGCTGAGTGGCCAGACGAGTCACCAAGGTCTGCAGCATGTCCTCGATCTTGGCCAGCCTCTGGTTCACCCTCTGCACTTCGAGTTTCAGGTCGACCTTGACCTCGAGCACGGCCGCGAGGATCTCTCGGTCGTGACTAGGCTGCGTTATCAGACCGCCGTCGTAGCTGTCCATCTTCCTCAGCTGCAGCTCTTTCGACTCCACGTGCAGCGTTTGTTTCGATTCCGTGTCCACGCTCTCCTGAATTGAACTCCCCAGCTTGCCCAGCTTCGGGAACACTTTGTTCGTTCCGCCACCGCTGCTTCCCCCGCGCGACTCGCGGGTACTCGAACTTCTCTTGATGTTGTCCGTTCCGCTACCCTGTTCACTTGTTGAATCCAAACTTGTACTTCCTAAAATGTTTTTCAACAAGTTTTATAACAATCATTTTCTTAGTTTCAAATCTTCGCAAGTTGAACAAGTTTATTATTTTGCATTTTTTGAGTCTGATTATGGTTAGTTGAAATTGAAATATATATGCTGGAACAGCTTGAATAGCTTTACCCAAAAGTCGTCCCCATTTGCTAGCTTTAGGTTTCGGAGCATTTTCAGCGTCTGTAGCAGAAGAAACCTTGCGAGTATGCGAGCTTTCGCTGTCTTTGCCATCCTTGCTGTCTCCTTTTTCGACGTCCGCTGTGTGTCGTTCCCGACGAAATCTAATTTACGAAAGGACAAAAAAGACAATTTACTATCCGCCCAGTCTCAACCGCCAAGTTGATTAGGACTTGAGTAATTTAGCATAAACTTATTGGTTTACATTCTTTTATTTAAAAAATCTTTCGTTACTTGTCGTATCTCTTTTTGAAAATTGAAGAACAAAATAGAATACAAAAAGGGAATTCTTTCCTCGATAGAAATATTGACACACAAAGCACAGTTTCGATGTTGACAAGCAATCTACACCGACGAGCATACAAAGTTTCTAACGCAACAGAAGCGGTATTTTTTCAATAACAAATAGCATGATCCAACACAGACAAAGCAGACATTGCAATTTTTGTTCCAGTTAGCAATTTTTTTATTGTTTTTTTCTCTTCCATTGTTTGAACTAATTGAAAAAAAGTGGAATTATTAAATCTGCAAGCCGTTAAATCATTTTTGCCCTCGCAACAATGTTAACGCTCTTTTAACAACCCCAGCGCGGAACAATGGGTTTATTATATGTTCTTTTATAAATGCGTATCTTTTAATAACATCAAAGCGCTCGCTCGTTCCAAAAACTGAAATCCACTCACAGAACCATAAGCGTGAAAACAGTTCTTCTTCATTGGTGGAAAAAGCATCAACGAATACATTTGTTGTTCAAAGAGAGAATAACAATTTTTGTCAAAAACATTTGTTACAGCAAAAAGCATCGCAAGACAAGGGAACGCAGTACAAGACTGCAATTAAATAATGATTAAAAACGTTGTTTGTCATGATTTTAACAATTTATGGTCTTTTTGAGTTCTCTACGTTTCATCAACAATTCACTGCGCTTGAAAATAAAGAGCAAAAAAAAAGAGGTCGATATATGACAAATCGATTGATCTCAACTCGCTACCAACGGACTTCTAAATTATTTGAGTGGTCTTTAAAGAAGTGTTTTTACCAGTTTTTGCAGCTGGGCAAAGATTTCAAAGCTCGAGCTTTAAGGAGAGAGAAATAAAAAAGTCCCAAAGTTTTGAAAAATTCAGAGCTAGCATAAGATAAGAGTTCATAAAATATTTCAAAGAGGAACATACAAGATGGAAGGATTAGTCGATAATACAAAAAACGTAACAGAGGAAAAAGTATTCAAACTATCAAGTTTCAATATTAGACAATGATTAAGAAATGTTGGAATCAATAAATAATCTGAATGTCAAAGAGGAGAGAGATTGTTGTTTCAAAGCAAAAATTACAGACTGTCAAGATTATGTTTTTGAAAATTTGGAAAATGATAATTAGGGCGTAAGGAAAATATATTAAAAGGAAAATAAATACGTAAAAAATGAAATTGCCTAAAAGTTGGCCACGGTGGCAGGACGGACACGGTGAGTTCTTCGTCGGATTCCTGAGATAACCGATCAGGCTCGGCTCTGGTTATGGTGATCTGCGTTTCCTCGTCAGTCTTGAACCTTTTTCGGGCACAGTCAGCCAGACATTGATCGGTAAATATATTAATCCAAGATCATAATTGTATGATCAAGTGACAATCAAACAAAACGTGCTCATTTTTTTTCTTTTCTTTTGTGTTTTACTTTCTTGTTTGCATTGCATGCATTGCGCGTGACGAACGATTGTTGTTGTAAATTGACAGAGGCACGGTCACATGCATTGCTATGCATGAAGCTGCGTCTAACATAAGCAAAACATGTTCTCTTTTGACAACAATCCATTAACTTCCCTTGATTAAAACTAATTAAAACTAAAATTGAAAGAAAACAACAAATCAAAATTGAAAACAAGTGTATGCAATAACTAAAGTCTCTAATTGTGCACAGCAGACACAGATTCATGCAATTAAAGTTTCATTTTTCTTTTCTTTGTTAAAACTCAACTTGTTAAATTCATCTCTACTTTGACTTAGTTAAACGCGGTTTTAAAACATGCCAAATCATAACTTAGTCTGACTTATCTACTTAACAGAACAATTTGAACTAAAGTTAATTTCGGAAAGTAAAAAGTTGATAAAAGAAATAAAATGATAAAAGAATGAAAAAAAAAGTTTCAACCATCTGAGGATGATACTAATGATCGTTGTACACTCGTAACACATGATCCGGACGCAAGAACCATACGACATTGAAGCCTAGTTTGTATTAAAAAAGATAATACAAGAAGTTTTATAACAAAATTGAAACAGGTTCTATGTGTGAAATTATAATAAGTAGATACAAAAGTGTATAATATAATACATATGACAGATAAACACACAAATTTAGGCTACTTGCGCGTGGTTCAAGCGTAAAATGGTATTTATAACGAAAATGTAATTAATTACATTTATCCATTTTCCCTTTCCAACCCCGCTGGACTCGGCCCTACCTCGAAAAGATCTTGCGTACGAGGTGATCCTGCGTCTGATCAAGCTGAGGCTCGTTCTTCCTCCTCTCCGCGAGCTCTCTTTCACGACGCACATCAGCCACCTTGCGAAATATCAACTGCAAAGATGAAAAAAACCAATAACATCAAAAATCTCAATCTTAAATTCTGTATACAAATATTTGTTACAATTCCAATAATTTTTCATCCATTTTCTTATTACATTTTTCCTCTTTTCCGGAGCAAAGAAAGAAATTCAGAAAATTTAATCCTAGAAACCACATCCTTAATTCTTTCAAAGCTGTTTTTCAATTTTCAGTCAGTTTCCATTTATTTCTTATTAACTTTTCTGCTCTATTTCGGAGCACGGAAGTAAACCAAAAGCACCGATAATTAAGTCATAAATTCTTTAAAACTGTTTTTCAATTTTCAATCAGTTTCCATTCATTTCTGCAATCAGTTTTCTATTTCTTGCCGGAAAAAAACGAAAAATGTCAAAACGAAATCTCCAAAGCTCCCCCCAAAAAAACAACTTTCAATTTACCATCACTTTTCATTCATTTTTTGTTTCCTGTTTTTGAAGCGGCGAAAAAAAACTTGTTTACTTTTGATGAAACAACTGGACCGATAAATGAGCGACCAGTATGAAAGCAATTTATTTTTGGACACGAAAACATAAATGTGATCGAGCGTTTTGTAATTGAACGGCGGATAATTTAAATATTTGCTTAGCGGGAAGGCCGGCTGCACATGCGCGAGGCCAAAAGTCGATATCTGACTGGCGACCGACAAACCGCGACAAATACACGTCGCAGAGCGAGACGGCGATAGAGCGAGACACACTGAATCCCTCAGTGTCCTCATAAACTCGTGATGAATTATGTTTTATAACCTCAAACGCGAGTGGAGATAGTGGAAAAAGTCGGTGACGACGAAAAAGTCAACAAAACGTTGTTGCGCAAGATGTGACGACTGCGCTCCGACTTGTCACAGCAATAAACATGCTCGTTCGAATTTTCAATCAACATCTTGGGTCAACGTAGGATATATGGATCAGCTAAAATTACCACCCTTCTGTTACAAAGGTGAGCTCAAGAAACGGGGATAAAAGAGAACAACATCGATAACATCAAGTTACAAAAAATTATAAAATCAATGAAACGATGATTAAATGAAAACAAACTATTTCAGATGGGTCACGGGTCAAGTCGGTCGTCAACGGCGGCAAACATTCTGTCCCCGTCGGAGCTCGCCCTGGTGGAGAATCTGTTCAAGTCGATGTCGCGCAGTTCCGGCTCGATCAAGCGCGATGACATATTTAAGCACTGGTCGGCGCACCTGGACGACGTGCTTTTGCAGTTTGTCGCGCGCTTTTTGTGCTACGATCCGCTGAAAAAGTGCTCGAGCATCAATGGCGAAAACTTCGGACGACTGTACGTGTACGCGGTGCGAGGCAGTCCCGAGGAACGCTCCACGCTCTTCTTCAACGGCGCTTCAGAGGAGGACCAAAAAACCAGCACCGTGTCAACCGAGACCCTCATCAACTACGTGGCTGCCACCGTAAACTCCTACCTCCGGTTGCAAAAGAACGCTCAAAGCCAGAACTACAACAGCTGGAGCGTCATTGGCTGCACACTCAACTCGTCCCGGATCATCCTCAGGGCGCAGAGTTTGTGCAAGGAGTTACTCGACCAGGGTCCGACGATTAATCACGAGCAACTGGAAGCCTGGCTGAGCAAAGCCGAATCATTTCGGAGCGTGCAGTCGCACGTTTTTCAATGTCTCTTCCTAGTGTCGCAGAAGAAGGGCGAGAAAAACGCCGCGATGAAGATCAACGACATCAACCTCCTGCCGATGTGCAAAGGACTGGACAACATCCCGCACTTTCCCTCGATTCTCAACATCGGCGATATTTTGTTCCTGAATCTAAACCTGCCCCACGAGCTGAGAAACGAGTGGCGCTTTTTGTTCTCCAGTGAAATTCACGGCGAGAGTTTTTCAACGATGCTGGGACGCATTGAGATGCAGGGCGCAACTTTATTGATTGTCCAGGACACGGACAACCACGTGTTCGGAGCGTTCGCCTCGCATAGCTGGTCCGTGGGGCCCAATTTTTTTGGAGATGATTCCTGTTTTTTGTTCAAACTCGAACCGGATATCGTTTCGTTCGGTTCGTCGGGGTACAATAAGCACTTTCAGTATTTGAACCTGCGCCAGCAAACTATGCCGAACGGGATGCTGATGGGCGGTCAGCTGCACTACCCGGGACTCTGGCTGGATTGTGAATACGGTCTGGGCAGGTCCAGCGTGTCGTGCATCACGTTCCAAAACTACTCGCAACTCAGTGCCAAAGAGAACTTTAAGATTAAACACTGCGAGGTCTGGGGAGTTGGACCCGTGCCGGATGACGACGACAAAGACGTGAGGGGATCGATCCTCGATCGCGATCCTTCCTCGAAGGTGATTTTGGAGCTCGCGGGCAGGACCATGCACAGCGAGGGCATCCGCGAGGTCGAGGAGCGGGAATAAGTCTTCTGTTTTATCGTTGTTTGTTTCGTTCATTGTTGTTTGACTACTAATTGTTTGCGATTGTTAAGCGACGAAACTTGTTTGTAACAAATTGTAAATACGATGAGTTGAATAAAATGTGTTTGTTTCTTTGAAGATGGACTGTTAATTTGACGTGATGGGAGAGCAGTCAACGTCAAAATATGAGACGCTCAATAATTGAGCATGGAAAGTTAGTCAGTTGCGCTATTAATTCTAGAATTACCTATGAATGTTTGACGTAAACTTGAGCTTGAGTTAACTTTGTTTGCGAATAGTTGAGTAACTCGCGTGTAATTATAATGTCGTTGTTGTGAATAATGAATGGATAATTGGCATGCAGCTTGATTGTTGTTTGAATATTGTAAAGAGTAGAGGACGGCTAGTGGGCACTCACCCGATGGCGTAAATTGTACGTTAGGACAAGGTTGCGCGCAAAAGAATTAGCAAACGATTGATAAAAGTCGAGCACTTCGAGCAGTCGGTCGCGCTTGATAGTGTGCAGGTCGCAGTAGGTGAGGGCCCGCACGTTCGCCGCACTCTGCCCAACCGCCGAGTCTTTCCAGAAGCTGTCGCCGAACACGTCGCCCTTGCCCAGGATCGCAACCACCTCGTCGTCCTGGATGACCTCCAAGCTGCCCGTGACTATGAAGCAAAGCGAGTCGATCGATTCGCCGGTGTGATAAAGCAGGTCTCCCGGAGCACTGTGCGACATTGCAAAGTGCATCGCCAACGCTCGCAGGCAACCGTCCGACGCCAATCTGCAAACATTAATCTCGCTTGAATTCATCAACTGCGGTTTACATTACGGGATCCGCTCAAATGAGGATCCGCAGTACCTGAATGCCGGATGCTCATTAAACACTTTACGATTCAGATGAACGCAAATGTCAGCCTTCATATCCTTCGGGCAGTAATTCAGAACCTTGTCGGTGTCCAATCCCTTGGTCATCGCCCAGGTGCTCACCACGTAATCCATCACTCGTTCGGTCAGCGCTTTCGGCACCTCGTGCAGTTTCATAAACTCGCGCACGTTGTTGAGCATGTCGTGGTACTTGGCCGTTGCCGAGGTCATCTGCTGGATTATCGTTGTTACGTGGCCGAAAATTGTTGCATACAGCAGCGCTGCGGGGTCATACATTATTGAGTCATTGAATTTCAGTTTCGGGCATGCAAAATTAACGCGCGTTTTAGTGGCTAGGCGTACCGGCGATGATCATCATGCAGATCGTGAACATCTTTTCGTTGTCGGTCTCGGCGGCTACGTTGCCAAAACCGACCGACGTCATGCACGTCATCGTGAAGTACAGTGCGGTGACGTAAGTGGTGCGCCGCGAAGGTCCGGCCACCAATTCGGGCAGGGTGCTTGCGTTCGTCCAAATGTAGGTGTAAGGCGATTGCGTTACGTTCGCCAGTTTCCACAGCCATGAGTATTGCAGACCACTATCCGCGTCGGACTTTCCAATCGAGTACCTGGAATAAAAATAAGGCTATTGATTTTTCTCAGCAGAAACAATTCGGCTTTTGTTTGTTTCGCGGGCTTTTTCTTTGCCAGGATCTGTGGCAAGATTAATGTGGCTTAGATGTGATTGATGTGTAGGCAGAATTTACGGCTTGTTTGGTTTGGATAAAGGATTGTTTGAGCACTGGTCACTCACCAGATGCAGGCCAACCAATGCGCCACGAGCATATAAAAACAAAGCAGTAGAATAAGCATCGCTGCACCGTACTCCAGATATCGGTCTAATTTTCGAACAACTCTACCGAGTCTCAACAGCCGCACGACTTTTAGCGCGGAGAACAAACTACCGATGCCATCCTCGTCGTGGTCGAATGCGTTGAACACATCATATGGCAGACAACTAAGCAGATCTATTATGAACCAGGATTGCACGTAATTCATCCTGATAACCTGCAATTACACGTCTCATTAATTATGACTTATTGACTATTCATAACTTTAATAAACATAACTTTAATAAATCTCAGAGCATTTTTGAGTATAGAAAAATCTGAAAACTTTTCAATCAATCAACTACTAGAAAGATTTATTTTGAAGCAGAAAATGTGTTTGTTACTTTTATTTACATTTAACTCTTGTTCGTACTTATTTTAGGATTGAAATAGTTACTTTTGGATCTGAGACTACTTCGCCACCAGCACCAACGAAGGTAGTATGAAAGTTAAGCACTATATCGATAAAAAATATGACGTCCACTATAGTGTCTACGACGAGAAGGAATACGTCTTCGCTTGTTTTATTTTTGAAAGCTACATTGTAAGGGACCATTATTGCAGTGTAGAAAGTTAGGCACAGTATTATCCAGTCCCAGATTGCTTTGAACGCACAGTAGTGCAGTAGAATGTGAGGCGGAGTTTTTGGTGCTTCTTGACGATATTGTGGCATTACATCTGCGTTTAACGTCATCATCTGTAACCCACCGGCGAACTATTACAATTGGTATAATAAAATCAGATTCGCTCGTTCGTTTGTGTTCGGGCTGACTTACATGACCTAAGTTGGATTGCTTTGTTGCGACTGGCACAGCTGCATCCTTTAGGGCAGGTAGAGCTGCGCTGAATTGTGACACGAGAACGGATCGCGACCTGGTGACGGACCGGGCGAGCTTGGCGAATTTCGACAGGCCTCCCTTCGTGTCCTCCGTCTCGATGGGCTGTTTCAGCGCTGTGATGTCCCGGAACGTCAACAGGAACAACACCACCAGGTCCCGTTCGTTTTTTATCGGAGCTATTTGCAGCAGCAGCCATAATGGAGTTTCTAAACAACAATCGTTTATTAATCACAGTCCCAATTACCAATTTTTACAGAGCAACCTGGATTTTTGAACTATTTTCTACATTGATTATCTAATGCCATCTACTTAGTACCAAACCATCCTTCGAATTGCAAATGTTCATAATCAGAAAGCCTGACCGTAAATCAGAAATATCAAGTCAAACAAGTTGAGATTAAAAAAAAGGAAAAGACAGTTTGAATTAGAAAAAAGTTAATGAAAAGGTGATTGTAAAAGAGTGGCATTCAGATAGGATAACTGATGGCGTTGTATAGGTACGCTCGGGTGCATTTTGCCAAAACGTGTGTATGTGTGTGTGTGCAAATACTGCATTTTAAACTAGCTGTTATAAATGCTTGATTAGATTTACGAGCGATACTTAAAAACTAACATTTAAGGTTATTAAGTGTTACAAAAACTTGGTTCAACTATGACAGTTTATCATGTGAGGTAATCCCCGAGCAAACCATTTATGATACACTATAAATGCAAATACAAAGTTCGATAAAAATATAAAGAAAGCTTATCTTATGTATATGCAACTTGTTTTCAGTCAGCTGGGTATCATTACTGTTTTCGCGGAGTTAAACGTTTTCAATTTGACTTTTTGTGTGTTGCGTTTGAGTTGTAATTTAGAAAGACCTTGCAAATGCACAAGAACAGGAGAAAAGGAATTAACCCAAGTACGCTCTGTATACTAAATCAACAATAATTGTGTACTTGTAAAACCTACTCATTCGTTAGGAATTCATTTTTTTGTCTGTTTTTAGTAGGTATGTATATACATGAATAACAATTATTACATTGGGGAATTGGCCTTTACAAAAGGATAATCATCATAACAATTGCAAAACAAACCTCTCGCGAACTCACAGACAATACGGAATTATACATTTGTACTTGCGAGAAACGTACCTAGTGGTGCACCTTGAACAAACAAGTACAACCGATTCAACATTGATTCAAAAGGAAAGGAAAAAATTATTTCTCGTTTATAAACAACATTCATCTCTTTTCATTGTTCACCAGCAAAATGACCGAAAAAAAGGGAACAAAAACTGACCGGACAATGCACAAGAGTTGTATTATCTTTAGTTAAAAGGATCGTTCATGTAGGAGCGATAAATTAGAAAATATTATTAATTAAAAAGAAGCTCTAAAAAAGATCCTTTTCACTAGAGAAATTGATGTTTAAATAGATTAGGCACATTAGGCTTACTATTTTTTTTGTAGAGCAAAATTTCAAATTGATCGAGCAGCTGTCCCTCGAGGCATTGCTCGATTCTTGATATAGTCTCTTTGTTCGTAAGTTCCCCGTACATGAATCCACAACGACATGACTTTTGCATTACCTGAAAATTCATAATTGGGCGTATTACTTAATCGGGATTTAAAACAAATCGATAGACACTCAATTTCATTCATCCCGTGGTCAAAACAAAGTTCGCAATTCCTCGTTCTTAGTTTTAACTAACTTTTCGGGATTTAAATTTAAACTTCTCTCCTTTAGAGTTCACAGCCCTTTGTACGTAAAAAAGGCATTTAAAAGGCTCGCATTGTTCGGCGGATATTGAACATTCTTTCTCTCCTTTTTTTTCCTCTTTTATTTTTTGCAACATCGCCTTTGTCGAAACTCGCAAAGAAGTGGCGAGATCAATAAAGGAGAGTCGAGTAAACTTGATTGTAAATTCAAATTCGAATTGGAGTAAAAAAGCGAGAGAGATGGAAATTAATATGACTTGCTTTGAAAAAATTAACTACTACTTTTGGATGTCAATTGGTCCTTTGTGTTTGTTGGTTTCTATGCACGTTGTTAATTAAAAAAGTGAAATCTGATTGTTGTGAATGAATATAATGAAATTAATGGTACCTGTGAATAGCATTCCAGTGCACTAAAACTGCCGAAATTGGACTAATTACAATGGCGAGTAAAAACACACTCGGCCGACCCGAATTTTCTTTTTTGCAGAATAATAAACCACGGAACGAACACAAAAAAGAAGTTTTATTTAGTTTGACAAAAAAAGCGACAGAAATAAAATGAATATTCAGTGTTCTTGACACGGTGCTTCTGCACCTGCGCTCGTATGTTGAGCGCTGATTCAAATCACCGATGACACAGGCTAATTAAACTATAACGAACATCATTTTTAATGAAATGTTGCATTTACGATTGGTGTGAATTGTGAAACGAAACGTCTGTCACGGATCCAATATGCTTCCGAGGCTTGTAACACAAAATCTCATGGGAAATATTTTCATCGCAAAGTCAGTTGCCGTTATTCGGCTGTGCACGTTTATATTAGGCTCGTTCAAAAAGTTTCGCATCCTCGAGGTTCAAACTTTCAAAAGTATCAACTTCCAAACTGTCTGAAAGCTCGAAAAGTTTTCGAAACCGCTGAAATTAAGGGAGAAAAAGGTGTAATGTTGGAATTTGTGTGCGAAGAGTGGCGAAAATGGAATTAATAGGTGAGGTCAAATTAAATCAGCAGTTTTGAAAAAGCCAAAAACGACAAGTTCCGTGCACAAAAAAACAATCAGATGAAAAACAAAAAATGCCGTCGAAAAAAGTTGGTAGTTGGTTTGAGAACTAATTTGCTGACGTAAGTTAAGAATGGTAGCCAGGGAGAGGAAATGACAAATGTGAGCACGCATTCCAAGTTGTATCTCACCTCGGCTCGGTTGTAACCCGATATCTTACAAAAATTTTCGTTGCAGTAGACGATTGGAAAGTCGACGATCTGAGCGTTTGCCAACAGGAAGCTGCTATCTGCTGCAAATGGAAAAATATGCCTGATATAAAATAATTCATCTTGCGGATATTAAAATCCGACTGTGTACATGTGTGCAATCGTTCAACTTTTGTTAGCTCGTTTGCCCGAGTGTATGATGGGTTAATAAATATCCCAATGACAATTTCTCCAAGTGCCAATAAAATAACTTGACCTCATCATCGTAAACAAATGTTTGCCCCGGTGATGTTTCATTCCAAAGTACAGCTCATTTTTGTACGAAATTTTGCAGAAGACAAAAATCTAACTACCCAATTTTTGGCAATCAACTTCGTCTGTAGTCTTGTCATCGCGACGTTTTCACCCGACCAATTTGAATAAAACAACTTGGTTCGAATGATTGCGTCCATCGGAATTTATTTCGGCGCACATTTAAGCGTTTTGTGCCGCACAGACACGCGACCCAACGCTCTGTGCGGATACGAAAAGCAGCACCAACACACGCACAGAGGTTATACACAAGTTGTTTTAATAGACTTTTCTACTTAGAAGACAATCAAGTGTCATCAATGCAGAGAGTATTTTGCCTTTTGTAGTAAAATTTTCAAGAGGCAAGGGTGCGATATTAAGTGCCAACTCCATCCTATCCATCAACAACTCTCTTCTCTGACAACTCTTTAGCTTCTTTTTTTCTCCCTTTTGACATTCCTTTTTGATCCAGTTTAGTTTCACTTTTTCACTATTTTACCTCATTTCATTTAATTTTTTCATTGTGTTACGTTAACATTGAATGTTTATTGATTTCCTATTTGGATGAAAATCAAAACAAAAATGTTCAAAGAAAAAAAAAGTGGTTGTAACTTATTGTTAGGTACTTTGAATGTAACATCAAAACCGAATCGTATTCCGGAATGGTGATCACCCGACTTGTGCCAGTAGTATAAATCGCGAATTAGAGCCTACGACCATCATAACCATTGCAGCTCTTTTTCATTACCGCGTATATACCGCGATGTTTTCTCTATTCCCGACTCGTTATTTCAATACGAGAATACCCAGCATTGCGTGAACATATTCACAAACGTCGGATGCTAAAATTAAAAAAAAAATACAAACTCACCAACAAAGATGAAAAAGGGAAACAAACAAAGAAAGTATAAAACCAAGAATAAATTGAAACTAAACATCAATCATCTTTTGCGACCGAAAGATTTGATTTGCAGAAATAAATCCAACAAAAAAGGAAGCAAAAGAAAGTCGGAAAACCGTCGAGTCTGTTGACACACTAATTATCCTTGGTTCGCAGGCGAGGAGAGGGGTAGTTTTCGGTGAGTCAAAGTGTTTAACGTCAACATTATCGTTTTCGTGTTTTTTAGTCTGAAAAACACTAAGGTCAGACCACGGCGCGGTTGCAATGATTTAATCTCAATTCTCACGCGAGAAAGTCGCAAAGTTAGATCGCGCGCAGCTTTGGGTCAAGGTGCAGTGGAACGACTGCACACGCTCATTTGACTACTCATCAGTATCCGGTAGATCCTTTTCAATAACTAATCGCCCGACATCCTCCAATCACATTTTTGTTTCTTTTTTTTTTGTCGATTCCTTCTTCTCACGTTTCATTCATTCCTCATCGATATTGAAAGGCGAAAAAATAATGGCCCGTAAGATATCCCGAGGCGATAACAAAAAAAGGGGAAAAACATATAAGAAATGAAATTGTTCGCTATCGCGCATTCATCTTGCAGCACATGTTTTCAAACCCAACATGAAACTAGCAATCGCGAGCAGTGACGCGGTCCAATTGTTAAATCACTGTAGGTCAAGTACGCGCATTTGTGTGTATATGCATGTAAGTTAATCCAACGATGGCTGCTTCAGAAATAGCTAAATTGCACAAAGTAAGCATGAGCATGAGAATGTTTTCATTTTGCCAGTCTCATAGAAAAATAAACATGACAGACAAAAAGGAATTCAGACAAACTTGAAAAAAAAAATTATCGATCCTCGGTGATCTATAGACACGTGATTATCGAAGCTCAAAAGGCGAAGAGCCGCCTTGGAGCTTTCGAATGTTTTGAATATTCAAACGACGGTTTCAGTGCGTCCTTTTTTGTATCAATCAAAATCGAAAAAAGAGAAAAAAAAGGGTTACAAAATAAATTCACCGGGCTGTAACCGTATGAAAACTTGGTATGAATGTTATTTGACCCACATGCGACCTGTGCACGATGACCTATATTTAACTCGCAGCAACTGTATACGTGTTTATGTTTCATCTCATTTAAAGAATTCGCTCTCAATCAAATTATGCAGTATCATTCTGTTTGGGTTGTTACCCAAGCTCGAAATAAATACGCTTGATCGAATATCAAACAAAAAAAATGTTCCCAACGACGATTTTATTTCGGTTGCTGTGTGTGTGTGTTTTTTTTTATTTTTCCGTTCGCCGCACGAATTCGTATAATCAAAGTTTATATACCCGATTTGAATTTCAAACTCCAACTTTTGTCTTGCTTTCGTTTTGGCAGAATTATGAATTATGTAAAACAAGAGTTTGCCGTCTTTCAAATTCATCCGAGCCTCTTTTCAGGCTTGTATCGTAGCGTGGCATCTCAAAAATTTTCGTCATCCGAGGAATTTCGTCCCGAGATGAAACGCTCGACAGGAGAAATATGATTTTAAAAGATGTAAAAAAGGAAGTAAAACAAGAGAGAAAAGAGGATTTAATGGACGACAGCGAGTGAAAAATATGTAAACAAAATTTGAGAGAGTTAATTTGTTGTAAAGGAACACGGATGATTTAAAGTGGCTTAGAAGGTTTATTTATAAGCGCGAAAAATGAACGATTTTAAAAGAGAAACAGAGTTTAAATCTTATTCGCGAATGAAGCTAAACGAAGGCCGAAAATATATAAAGCGTGGCAAACATGTGCCTTTAACTAATCGATCGGTTTCGTAACCATAGGTCAGGCTGTGGAAGAAAATGTAAACCGATTTTCACAATCGACCCTGTTTCAAAGTGTTCGCCGGAGAAACCTTACATTTCAGACATTATCAAGGTGTTGATATTCGATGTCGCGTTTCAAACGTTTATACCCAACCTTCTTTTTTCTCCCCCTTTCAATGTCACTTACGATCACTTTGCCAATAACCTTATTGAACAATTGCTTTCTATTGTTTCGAATTTGGATGCAAATTGTTGGTGAAAAGGGGTATATTTATACTCACGTTGACTGCCACTTCTCCTAATAATGTTTTCCAAAAAGGTATTTTGAGGGGCGACCAGGCCCCTGCGCCCTCCTGGCATCCTTTTTTGTGTCGCGTGAATTTTAAATCCTTGGGGACGGCACGACGATTAGGCATACGCGTTGGCCCAACTTGGCCAACCCTCGCACACGACTTGGCCGCGCGAACATCCCTCTCTCTTCTCTCTCGCCCGCTCTCTCGCTCTCTGTCTGTCTTATCTCACCTCACGACGTCTCTCGTTCAAGTCATCGTGTCCGCGGCGTTCGATCTCATTCACAAAACCAAACGAATAAACAACGCGCAAAAATTGGTCGTCACCGAAACGTCGTTTGCGCCATTCCAACAGCCCTCTACGCGAGCACTAGCCGCAATCCTTCCACTCGGTCCACCGTGTTCTCCACATCCTCGGAGTCCTCCGCGTCATCGGTCGAGCACATTTCTATCACTCGCGCACTTGTTTGCAAACCCGCCGACGATCACAATCGCACCAGCACCCTCACACCATTATCCTAAACGCCATCGTACGTGCGGACTCGCTGCAACACACAAACAAACACAACAACAAGACAAAATAAGAATGCGCAACAAAAGCAATTTAATCGTCGCATCTTACTTAGGTGTTTTTGAAATGCGAGGGGTTCGCGCGATGGTTCGCGCACAAGTGTACGCTGATGAAATAAATGCATGAAAAGCTTACAATTGTCAGAGAGATACGGACGCGCGAAGAAGGAGGTTACCTCGTTTCGCATAGCTTCAATTTAACGAGCTTCTACAAGTACTGTAGTTACTTTTTTTTTTGTTCCGTCTGTCTCTCTTTTGGTTTCTTCGTTCTTTTTCAAGTACAGCAGCTTTTCCTCGACACTTTTTCGCCGTCTCACATTTGCCAGACGTTTATCTCTTTGCTGATGGGATTGATTCTCGCGACAAGTGAGACTTTTCCGCTGTGCCAATGACCTATTCAAAAACCAGAGCTCCGGGATTTATAGCCGAGCCCGGCGTTCTAATTAATTAAAATAAAATCGACAGCAAACAGACTGGCAAAGAGGAACGGATAATCTGACACATTCAAACGGCCTCTGATGTATCCTCGTTTGAGTGTTTCCATTTTATAGAAACTTTTTCCTTTCGAAAAAAAAAAAACAAGAGACTGGATATGGCACAAAAAACATCCTGCAACTTTGTTCATATCTATAAAACCGATTGCGACTGTTTTTTTTCTTTCTTTTTCAGTTCTCGTTTTTTCCATTTGTTTAACTTCGTTTCGAGTCGATTGAATGGAGTGTAATTTTTTTGTTCCGTTCCTTTTTCATCCAGGTGAGAAATCGACAAAGAACGAGTTAAGATAAATTGGATGGTAAATAATGGATGAGGAACCAATTGAAGATGTGAGGAGCTATTTGTATGTTTTTTCTCTTTTTTCGGGGATTGTCAGTGTAGTGATGCATAAATGATTTATGATGCGGAATGTGTGAGTGGAATTGGTATAGAGATGCACCGAACAAAGTTTGGTCGCGAACTTGTATTTGTGTAAACAGAGAGACAGAACCGGAAAAACATCGGCGCTGGCAAACTTTCGCGACCGCAACCGAGAAAAAGGACAGCGGTGTTGTATTGTCATCGCATCAAATCCGTTATTTGTCTTCATTGTAACATTTTTCTCCGCAAAGCTGAATGCACGTCTGGCTGAATTGTTTATGCAATGACAATCGCAATGCCAACTTTGTTTGCGGTTTGAGTATTGTTGTGTGAAATAACAAGACTCGTGACATGACGTGCATTTTGGATGTTAACAATCGAAAACGAAAACATGAGGAGTTGATTCGGAGGGGGGGGGGGTGGTTCGAGAGGGTGGTTTGCAAGTGGGTGCCACGAGAATCGTGCCACGAGAATTCGGCTATGTAAATGAAGGAAGGATTGCAATTGAGAGAGCAAGACGGTGATCAATGGGTTGCTCGAACGAGGCTGATTATTTATTGATGGCAGTGACGAATGAAAATGACTCTATTGCGGTCTGACCAAATTTGCTCTTGCACCACTTGCACGAGTGAAGTTAAAGATTGGCGGTGGAAATGCAGCAGGCACAAGCGGACGAGAATGTCGAAATGTGTGATGTCGCAGAGGAGGACATACTTGGAGGAGCTGTTGATCTGGAGCGAGCTGGTCGATCGGCCAATCGATGTAAGGGCAACGATCAACTCGACTGGAGCGCAACCCGCTAGCCAGGCTCACCGAGTACGGACTGGTCGTGAAGAGTGGCGCTGACTGCTGAGCAACCCCTGAGCAGCCATCTGAGGGCTACACGCATGTACACAGAAACGCGCGGCTCAGGATCCGCGGACGTCCAGGGCCGTGCCAGGACGAGACGACACCCGCCTGCGCCGCACCCCCCACCCCAAAATAACACAACGAGGCTCGCGCGACCACCGTTGACCTTACACCAAACTCACCAACTTACCAACTCCCACCGATAAGAAACGTCCGCGCACTCGTTCGACCACGTGTCATTCTACTTATTAATTTTTTCTAATCAGCCACTTTCATCATAAACGTTATAACTCCTTTTTCCTATGATTTTATTAAGCAGGAAATGATCGTTTGGATAAAGATCATAAGTGACTATTTGTGAACGAAAAAGTACAATTTTTCGATTTGGAAAAGACATTTTTGAAAGCTAAAAATGGTACTTTTTTTGTGGAGTACTTTTTAAACTTTTTTTTGATAAATTAAGAAGCAGGTAATTAGTTTCGGAAGTTCAACAGTGCACTTTGTTGAAAATGATTATAAATGGTACTTGTCGGAGTGTTTTATTAAAGAGAGAACTATTTGAAGAACTGAAATTTCTTTGTTATTTTGTTTGAGAGCTTTTGATAATTATTAGTTATCAAAAAAATTAGTGTATTTTAACAAAGTCCCTGAGATGTAATCAATTTTATGCTATAATAAAATTCAAATTATAATTAAAAACGATAAACGTTGTTTGAGATATAACATTTTTCAGTTTTATTTTAAAAAGAAAACTGCAGTTGAAGTTTTTCCTTGATACAGGTCTGATAAATTATCGTAAACTTTTCATTGAAAGATCTAGATCTACTTGAACTCGCATCGCATATTTTCTTGTTCACTTCCGATAACTTTTGTTTTCATTTGTGCTTCCATCTCTGATATCAATATTTTTTTATTTATTTGTCAATATAAATTTCTCTCAAAATTCAACTTCAATCGATAAGCGTTGCATTTTTAATGTCAAAGAAAAGAATCAATTGTTTAAAAAATGTTTTTTTTTCACTTTTTAAATGGGTAAAATGTTTTTTTATTCGAATCATTGAATATTCTTGTGTTTCTCATCATCTTTCGTTTGCTTTTCGATAAATTAATCTGCGAACTGGAACAGAGGAGAGCCTCGGGAATCATTTGTCATATGTCATCAATTAATTTAACCACCTAAAACAGATGAAATGTCATGTCCCATTTATTAGTGTATGCCTCTATCGTGGAAGTGTACGTAATAGAGTTTCCAAACGAACACACTCGTGGACTGAAACCCAAATGTTGGGATTACAAAGCATCATTTATTAATCGCCAGAGATCATTGCGAAAATAAAAGTGCAAAGCCATTAACGTTACCTTGTCAGAAACGTTTTATATTTACGTTTAATTTTGTCCTTTTGGTTTCGTTGTTTTGAAGGATAAGTTTAATCATATTAATTGTTCAAAAGTCTTATTTCATACGTGTGTACATACGTTTCAGTAATAATAGTAATCATAATAAAATTATTTACAGAGTCATTCGCGAAAAGGTAACGTATGCAAAATCACCAAGGCCGTGAAAAATGTTCGGCACGCGATTTTACAATTTACATCGCTCGCGTGCCACTGAGAAACGTTTTGTCATTGCTCTGATTATTGTTTTGTTATTAAGTGTTTTATATTAAAATCATACTTAATCGATACTTGTTACTACAAACTAGTTATTACTATAGTTATTATAATATTTTTGGCAATGGCATTGTACGATGTCATGTCAATTAGGATGGAATGTTCATGTAAAATGAAATGAGTTGGTTTTATGATTGCAAGCATCAAGTTTGAATTTGAATATGTTGTAGATGGCGTTTGGGTAGTTTCTTCGATCGCATAGATCATCTTAGATCGCTTCAAGATCACTCAGATAACACTTTTGAAAGAAAATCAAAAACGTTTTCTAAAATTTTTATCTGGCAGAATTCATATTACATTTTTAAAATCCGTAAAAGATTTTTTTAAAGATGTTTTTACAGAAGAGATATTTTGCGAAGTATAAGATCATTATTTCACTTTACCTCCCGTCAGTAAACAGAGACGACAGAAACTCTTGTCAGTTTCGTTCGTTGTTTACTCTAAACATAACCTATGTTATACGATAGTTATCACAAAAGAATTTGTTAACAATATTTTTCACCAATAATTGCGAAAACTTTTCGTTAACTTTTTCTTGCGGTTTAAGATTGTTTAAAAAGATGTATCTTTGAGTGAGCAGTCAAATTTTCAGTGACATTTAAAAGACCGAACTTGTACCTGTCAAAAATGTAAACAAAGCATTGCAAAGTGCAAAGTGATAGAATGATTTGTTCATTGAAACAATGACGAATCTAAATACTTACGAGACTGAAATTAATAATATAAGAAAACGGGCAAGAGAAGCCGGTATTTCCAACAAGGAAATTAACGCAATCTTCGAAAAATGCTTCCAGCAATTGGAAAATGAGCAGAAAGGAATTCTTAGCGTTGCAAATGTCATAGGAAAAACCCTGTTGACAATTTTTTTAATTTCGACAGCATGTGTTTTGGTACTGTACAATCATCCGTCCACTCACAGTTTCATGCTGAGAAATTTGCAGCACATCATTTATCCAGGACTCACTGCTTTTCGCAACATTGCAGTTCCTGTAATCACAAAATATCCTGAGTTGACAAGTAAGAACCTTAACTCTTGTTAAATTACTTTGAAAATATATTTTTATGGTTTACTTAAAAAGTTTAAACTTAATTTTTTGCAGATCTATATGACGAATGGTGTGTGATAGAAAATCCATATTTTCATGTTTCTGAGATGGACTGCTGGCCCTGCAGCTCCATCGTTTCAGTGCCTGACTTAACCGGTCATAATATTACTAAAACTTTTAACTCCGGAATACCTTTTACGAAGTTTTATAAAAATAAGAACATTTATTTTCATCATTTACAAAGTTTATACAATCGAGAGAAAACTATTTTTGATACAGAGGCAAAGAATGTTGTGTCAAACAATTTATCTTACAGGTAAAGTAACAAAGTGTGTTAAAATAATAAATGATATAATTTGTATTATCACTTTTTTTCATCTGCAGAATAATTAGCAATGTAATGAAAGATGATTTGGACGTAATACCTTCACCTGAGATGAACCTACACGTGACATGGAAAATCACTAGATTACAGCCCGGAAGACTCATTAGGAAATTATTTTCTCGACCTGAAGGCATTCCAGTTTGGTGGGGACAAAGTACAGAAAGATTTATTTTCATTGACGAGCCAAAATCACCTTCTTATAGTCTGGTAATTAAGAATTGAACTCGAAATGCAAATTAAAAATTTAGTTTCTTTTTTTTATTTTCAACAAATGTATAGCAAGTACAATAAATTAATAACAGTAAACTTTTGCAGCCCAACCCTGAATGTAGTAACATAATAATTCATTGCACGAGCGGTGCACGATTTATCCGTCTAAACCCGAGTCCAGAGTGCATTCAAAATTGCCGACGTCTAACAGTACTGCTCTCAGCGGGTCAATCACGTAAATTTTTCTATCTCAGTTTTATCCAGTAATCATTAATAATACTTTGTACACAATTTTCAAGGAGATTTCGTTTGTTTCAGTTTGGTACAACTGGTGGTACTGGCGACCAGAAAGTCTACCGGCAGCAAACCAGACGGAAACAACAATTAACTACCTCACATCATTTTGTTAAAAATATTTCTTGTAATTAAAAACATTGTTTGTTCAATGCAACCGGGATAAATTTATTCTAGACAGTCGTGGAACCGAACTTAACATCCACATCTCATCCATAACCTTGTGCGATACAGTAGAACTCATGTGAACTTTTGACTATTTAAGGATGTGACCTCAAAAATTTCATTAACAAAATTAAAAAAAGGAACCAACTCGAAGGAATTTAATTAACAGTTTGCACACATACACCAGTTCACAAAAATGTTTGTCTTTACTCAAATTTCTTTTTGAGCTGCTGCTTGAATAAAACAGGCACTAGAGAAAGTAGAGCAAAGAGGCACAGGAGGATGATGCTGTACCACGACCAGGCGTCACTTGAAGAGGTCAAATTCTGCAGCGTCTGTCCGGCCTGAATTGCTACAAACGAAGGCGGAGCGACCCCGAAGAAGGTTCCTAACAAAAACGGCGTTATTGGTACGCCAATCACAGGACTTGCTAGGTTGATGAACCAATTTGGCAGCAGGGGTGTCATCCGTAGGAACAGCATATAGTTGAACAAGTTGTCCTGATGTTTTGTCACCATCAACGACCATTCGTGAGCCTTCTGGGGGAAAAATTTGAAGAGTAACTTTCGGCCCAGAAGTGAAGAGAGTAAGTAACAGAGTGTTGCTCCCACGGCGCTGCAGCTACAAACGAGCATCAGTGCAACGGGGAAGGGAAACAAGAATCCTGAAAGGATCGAGAGGAATATCGATCCGGGAATGGCAAATGTTTGCAAGCTATCGTTTTGTTTGTGTTAAGAAAATTTTTGATTTTTGTTCGTTTTAATTCTAATTTTTTAAAAGTGCTATTGATATTCAAAAGGATACAAGATGTAAGTGATGAACACTCCGGCCAGGACTTGGATGTAATATAAATCTTTGTACCGTCCGAGAACGATTCCTAAATTTTTAGCATCTTCAATGTCAAGTGGTAACTTTATATGTTGCTTTTCATTCCTGAAAAAACAGAAAATGTTATACAATCGATATTACAAACAACTGTTTTTCTAACACGCAGAGTAAATGCAAATTTAATTGTAGCAATTAAAATGAAATGTTATCGTTACAAAAGTGTATTTATAAAATAAACATACTCGTTCAACTCTGGGAAGCTTGCGTAAACATAGAAAAGAGCTGATAAAGATCCAATAAAGACCATGCCGACTGTGAACAATGCTCTTTTTGTGGACATCGATGATACGTCACTTTGGATTTGTACTAAAATTTAGAAAAATTATCGATTAATGAAACTAAATTTGTAGCTTCAAAATAAACATTTGTATTAAAAGAAATTTATTAGCAGTATTAAAAGGAATGTATGTAAACAATGAAAATCCATAATTGAAATTAACAAAGAAAAATGGAGCAGTAATTTACAAATGAAATGAAATGGAATTTTTACAACATTTTTAGCCAGTTAATCAATACGAATAACCAAATAATGAATTCCAATTTTATTAATATTTAAATCAAGGAAATTTATTAATATTAAAAGCTATATTTCACACACAATTTTTCTAGGTTATCATGAAAACAGTAATGTTAAATTATGAAGTGAAAGAAAAGTATTGACATTTGTAAAATTACCTCTGTCATTTTGTACAGCAGGTTTCATTTTATTTCAATGAGCTTGACAGTCGGTCGTGGTAATTTGTTGTTATTGCACTCGGATGACATTCGGGGAGACAACACGATATCAAATTTGATCGAATTCTCGTTCTCAACTTGTCTTGTTAACGTCAAGCTTACATTGCGTCACGTTACCTTCTGAGTTTATCAACTATGGAACGCGCGAAATTCAAATATTCAAACAATCTCTGGGTCATATTTACCGCAATTAAAAGTCACGATAAATAACATTTTCGAAAGTTGCAAATTCCATACTAAAGTTTTTGCGAACTTGAAGTGATAGAAACGAAAATAAAGTTAAAGATGAAGTTCCAATACACGATTTCAAAAATGCGAAAATTAATAATCTTACATAACAATGCTAACAAGTCGATCGTGTCAACTTTCTTCCCCTACTTAACCCTTTTCATTTTTATGACCAACGAGTTGAAATTTATTGCTACAATTAATTCGAACAATTTCACTGTCACGTATTTGTTCCACCCAACAAGGCGTAATTAAAGTGACATTTCTTACAATTAAGTAGTTGCAGCTCGATCCAACTTGGTTGCTATAAATTCAAGCAGCTAAAATAGAAGATGCTTTTTAAAATACCATCCGAATAATATCCAGATCGAGAACAAAAGACGAGAAGAGCCCAAAGGAAAGAAAAACAAGTTGGAAAATCGTGTAAGAAGAGATGGACCAGATGTTGGATGCTGACTTTTTGGCCTGTTATCCGGAAGCGATCTTTGCAGGTCACCAAAACAACAGAATCCAAAAAAAAACCGTAGAATAAATAAAAGAAAAGTGAAAGTTGTAATAATGAAGCTGATGATGGAAAAAGAATGGTTGGCGTGGAGTTGCGAGTGCGATCCCCACTCGGGATTGTCCCTCCTCTCGCGGACACGCCGGAGTTTGTACGGCTGTTATGTGGCATTGCGTGCGGCGTCTTCCTCGGGTGTGCGCCGCTTCTGGCAATTGAGTCGGGGGAAAACCCGTCGGACCAGTTGGGTGTTTTTTTTAATAACTTTTTTGTTGTCTTGCAAAGCATCAGATGGATAGTCCGGCGTCGTTCAGCGTTTGATGACGCGAACACGATTGCAGTTGTGGATCCGCGATGTCAGAGCGAGTGCAACGTGAGTGACCAGTGCACGATAATATCAAGTCCAACACTTGTTGCTTCCTTGCGTACTGATACTGCCGATTGCGAAAAGCACGTCACGTATAACAGACGGCATGTTTTTGTATCTGCCGAATGGTCATTTCGGCGTAGCCCGTGTGTGGCCTGACAATTGCGGCGTGTAACGGCAAACCGCGCGCGCCCATCGCACAATTTAGCCAAAATCGCTCTCTCTCTCCTCATCCCCCGTTCTGTGTTATACTCCCAATCGCAAAACATTATTTCCGGCTCGGGTATTAACGGTTTCCTTTTCTACTCCGAGAGCATTGCTCGGCGTAGTGGGATTGCGAATAACGAGAACATACGCAATCGAAACCGCGCACAAATTTTAGTGTTATTCAATATTTTTATGGTCTCGGAGAGGGGACTACGATTCATGATATGTCCGATTGATTTTGTAGTGAAAAACAAACATGAATTAATTACACGTTTTAATTTGCTTAAAATCAGTTGAAATAATTTGGACCTTGTTCAAAACTAGTTGAAACAAGTTGTAACTTGTTTGAAAACTAGTTGGAACAATTGTAACTTGTACGGTAACAAGTCCGAACTTGATTTAAACAAGTTTTAAGGTGTTCCAAAACAAGATTTAGCTTGTTTCAACTGAAAAGATAAAAAAGAAACAAGATGGAGTTGTTGTATGGACGAAGTAACTTGTTTGACATTTAAAACAAATTCTCACTCTTTAAAAACTGATTGTAATTTGTTCCTAAACAAGTTATAACTAGTTTTAATCAAACAATCACAAACAGAAGAGTTGACACTACTTGTAACTAATTTTGAAACTAACAAATCAAATCATTTCAATGGGTTTTTTGATCTGTTGAACCATAGGTGATGTATGAATGTTACTCGAGGCTACTGCCGATAATAGTGCTGCTATCGTCTCGGGGAGCTTCCTCTAAAGATGGGCACTCGGTCTGTCAGTCAGGCATCGAGTTCTGGTCATCTGTATCGGGTCGGTGCGAGTCGTGCACAGTTTGCGAGCCGGCCTTCACCATCAGCCCCTGCGTCGTTCATCGTGATGCCATCTGCGGTCCCTTTTCCGCCCTCGAACTCAAGTTGTCTTTTCTCTCCGCCACGACTCCTCGAGCTTACATTCCAACCGATACAGAAAATCAGGTTTCAATTTCATTTTCATCATTCATTCTTATATAATTTGATGTTGAAAACTTTGTCTCCACCTTTTTTAGAAAAATTTCGACAAACCAAACTGGATGCCATGGGACTGGCAAACGGGAGCACTGATCCTGGCGGTATGTGCCTGCGTGGTATTTTTCATCGTGGCGGCCTGCTCTGCGATTGTCTACGCTCGGGACTGGAGGAAGATGAAAAAAAATTTTGATCGAGGTAATTCATCGGGAAGTCAACTAAAAAAAGAGACGAAAAAAATGACCCAACTTTAGCGTAACTTTGATGGTTCGCACAAAGCCGCATTTACGATGATAGCATGTACGATTCCGCGAATAGGCGGCGCACTTAGTTCACAGCTTGCATCTTGAATCGGGCGGACCTTTTTATGCCCCGAACGTGTACTTGTCCCCTCTCTCTGTCTCCTTTTTTCTTCGTTTCATTAGATTAGGTTTTTTTCATCAACATTTTGCAAATTTTGAAATTCGACTTTTTAACTCAATGAACAACTGGCAATTTAATTGTTAAAGAAAAAGTAGGTTGTAAATGTGACAAAAATTTTGAAACGGTGGCTCGCGCACGGGGTGTGTGCGATAAATTGTACTGTCGGCCGATTGAATATTAAATAAACTCAGCGGTGCAATCATAGGCTTTACATGGCTATCACGATTGGGTAATGGAATGCGTGAAACACTTAACGTGATTATAATAGAAACGAGGGTTTCACCTTGGCTATCATCAACCGACTGAAATAATTGTCGCTGTTCTCTTTTTCTAGCCAGTCTTGAGGAAATTTCAACAAGGCTGAATCTAATGGTGAAGGCCGAACTGGCGGAACTCGCTAGTGGCGCTCCCATGAACCCGGGCGATCCGGAGATGCGGTGTCAGTATTTGGAAAAGTTACTAGGTAACGTTTAATTTTCTGAAAATGATTAACAGCTTATTTTTTGTAAGGGAAAAGAGTTAAAAAATTAACAAGTGGGCTTTGTTTTGCAGACAGGAAACGAGAGCCGGTGACCGCCGCCTGGCCGGAAGCGAGGAGCAATTTGTATATTGAGGAAGGAGAAAGCCCGTCGAGCCAACACACGCACATAGCTCGCATTCACCGAAACATCGAAAACATTCTGAAAAACAGTAAACGCTGACCACTGTGCTATCCAATTGAGCATTCAAGTGCCATCTGTAAATTGTTATTTAATTCAAATACTAAAAGATTAAAGTTCAACAGATTTGTATTGTTTTTTTATTGTTTCTTTGTTCAGTTACAAAAGTGCCAATTTGTTCATTCAAGTGCCTAAGATTCTGTTGAAATAGAAAATCTGCGATTTTCAAACAGAACAAGCAAATTAAAGACTGAGCTAAAAGCTTCCACCTTCTTTCAATTTGAATGCCAATAACTCGACAATTCTTATTTCCCTGACATTAAATTTGATTTGATCGAGCTGTCAAAACTCGAATTGAGAGAAGAGATAGAGAGAGTATTAATTTTGTACGTCGTTAATCTTTGTGTGATAGATTTTAGAAATGTATTACAAGAAACATTGCTTTGTAATCATTATTACAGAAACAATTGATGGAGAAAATATAATAAAAATTGATTTGAGAATTGATTATGATGGTAATAAATGACAACGACCAACAATTGACAGTGTTATATATACATAATTGTAATATATTTAGTTATAACCCATTACACCGTAATAACATCAACAATTAATTTCATCTCTTATCGCAATTAAATATAACTTTTACTCTCTTAATTATGTAAATAAACGGGCAGGGTGCACCTAAGGCTTTTTGTTCTTATCCACGCAATTAGACAGTATTCATCATATTTTCGTACCTCTCAAATCTATACACTATAAACTATTTGTTTATTTTGTTTTTCGTCTTTGTAAAGCGTGATCACAGTTCAAGGCGTCGCTACCTAAATGCACGCATACACTATACTGTATCTGATTCTTTCACCTAACTATGTATATGATATACAGGCAACAAAAAAACTTTTTTCTATCCACATTTTTCACGTTCTCTATATCCAGTTTCGCTCTCAACCTTTCAAAAAACACAACTTCCCCTCCATCTATTGTACGAATTATTTGCACTTTCATCATTGGTTTTTCTTTCGAAGGTTCGTTCAAAAATAGATTTGTATTTTTGTTTGTAATTATGATTTGCATTCAACAAGGCTCGTCGACACTTTTGGGAAAAGATTAAATTCAATTACAATCACATTTTGTTTCATTTTTTGTTCAATCGGGTCGACGTTCTGGTGATGAAACGTTTTGAGAAGTCGTGTGCAAAAAGAAAAACAATATTATCAGGCACTTTTCGTCTCGTACGATAAAATATGATGAACACATTAAAACTTCCTTCAGTGTATATAAAAATCATCTAAAATGTTCTCTCGCAAAGACAAACGTATGACTCAACTGGAAAGAAAATAGTTGGATAAAAATTAATTAATAAATAGTAGGGCGTACTTTTAACATGTAAAATTATTTAACAGTTAAAACGAGGCTTACAAATTAGAATGTATAAAATAAAAAGTATAGCTATTCAAAAAAAAAAGAACACAGAAAAGAGTTTTAACATCGATTAAGTGTTTACTTCTTTTTTTCAGCCGTTCAAAATCCGCGCGACTCCAAAAGGCAATTTGTTTTTTTTTGTTTTTGTTTGTCATATACTTGGAATGCAAGGCAATAAATTACTTATGATCTATTGTTATTGATCACGATGACGTTAAATATTAAATCGATATACAGATTTGTTAAATAACTATAACGATTTTACAGCAGAGGCGTGTACTTGTTTTATCTCAATGTATTTGATTTTATTCATTTATTTACTTTTTTTTTCATCTCAATGCATTGTATTTAAATATATAAATATTGTTTCACGATTGTGTCAGTAGTATACACGTACAACATACATTTGAAACATCATTTTCCTCTTGGATTTTCTTCTTTCTATATTATATACTTTTTGTACAAATATTTATATATAAAATATTTCTTGAATCAGAAGTCTCGCGTCGAAAAGCTTGGTTTTCGGTTGCCCGTATAAAATTTCGACAAAAATCCAAAAAACACTTCAATAGCAAGTACATAAAATTAATTCAATTGGTCAAATTGATTTTCGCAGACTAGTTAATTAGATTGCATAAAAGGATTTTAGAAACCAAGCTTTGTGAAGGAGCTCCCGTACAGTACATGCCCTATACAAAATCGAGTGTCAGTATCTGTACATGCTAACTATGAAAAGCTCAGTCAGCGATGCTGTAATGCCGGATTTGGTTTCTGTTTCATTTTATCATTGCTGCAACGTCAAAATAAAACACCAACGAAATCACGCCGAATTAAATGCTCACAATTTCGTTCTAACAATAATTTGTTGATTGCAAAAAACAATAAAGTTGTCTACAACAATGTATATAAAAAATCAACCAACTCCAATTTAGACTTTCTCAAACAAAAAACTTGATCTGACGCGCAATATCACAAACGTGACGACATTGTTCATACGAAAGAATTCGGCCCTTTCGTAATCCAACCGACTCGGAATGCCGTCGAGGGCTTGGTTTCACACCTCGTAGACTATGAGTTTATCGACTAACTTGTTTAATTTTTTTTCTTCTTTTAAAACTATCGGGTAGAGCTTGGAATAATTCGGTAAAGCCCTATGGACGGATCGTTCGCACGGTGACTGCTCGATGGACGAGATTTTCTTGGCAAAGTATGCGTCTTCATCATTCCTCTGTTCACGATCAAAAGGCACGTTAACTCTTGACTTAAACCCCCTCCTTTTCTCGAACAACAATCCTTCATACAAATCATCCTTTTTCCTTCATGTTCCTCTGAATAAATAGATTTGTACAATAAATATTTTGTTTCTCTCTCAGTATAAAATGTCGAACTGTTGTTCGGCTTTGATTGTGCAACCGTTTTCACTGATGACTCTTGCTGAGTAAATGCGAATTGAATTGATACAAATTGCAGCACTGTTCGCCGCAGATGTTGCACTTCCAGGGGTTGCTATCGCTGTGGCAGCCTTTGTGCAAAAAGTACAGTGTTTGGTCTGGAAAGGTGATCCTACAGTGGGTACACTGAAGCCCGCTGCTGCGCTGCTCCGGCCGAGTCGACGTCGCCGGTTCACCACGCGAGTGCTGACCACTGGTCGCCGAGCCGTTGTTCAAATTACTATTGCTCGTGCCGGACAACTTTCTTCGCAAATCGTCGCGTAGTAAAGACTTTAAAGGGGATACCTTGATTAGGGACGGCAAGGGTAGGCTGCTAGACGATGCGCTCTCATCCAAACCGTTGCTGTTTGGCTCTTGCTTTATAGGAATCAGAGATATTGATGGTGTTATTGCTTCCTCACCACCTCCAACGTTTCTGTAACACAAAATGTTTACAATTCGTCATTGAATCATCAATCTGTTCCTCTTTTTTATTACTTAAAAATAAATTTGTAATATAAAATATGAACCTGTGAATAGCAGTGCTGTTGATAGTCAATTGATGATGGCTACTACTAGGAGCATTGCTGTTACTATCCGCACTCTGTGGACTGTTAGGACCATCTCCATTGATCGCTGGGCTGGGATTGCGCTGTGCCGTTTGTTCAGGATACGGAATCGAAATTTCAACATGCGGAGTGAGAAAGTGCATTGGCGGTGTAGCGTTGTCAGCCGACCTATTGCCAGTACTCTCGCCGCTATCGGACAACGGGGCCGAGGCCATCGCCTCTCCTGTTGTGCAACTGTTCATAAGAGACGTCGAGCTGTTGGGTCCCGGGTTATCTAAATCTATGCCGTGTCTGCAAACATCAAATTAATGGTCTATTACAATCGTCCCAGTTCAAAAATAAAAGTTATCAATTAAAATCGTATCAACAGTTTAATGGATTTTTAGAAAATTGATTTCGGACTAAATTGTAAACAAACGAGAGTTTCTAATGACCTATTGAAAAAGTGCAGCCTCAGGCACTTCATGGTGGAAGCTCGGTAATGACAAAGGGGACACGATTTGACCATATCGTGCTGACCGACGTGCTCGTTTTGAAAATGCGCCCTCATCGCGATCTGTCGCTGAAAGCCACGGTTGCAAATCGGACAGTGAAAAGGCAACGTTTTCGAATGCGTTGTGAAGTGTTCCGCTAGGTGGTCCTTCCTAAAGAATCTTTTTTGACATACTCGACACTCATATGGTTTTACTCCTGTGTGTCTCATCTACAATTTTGAAAGAAAGAAATACAGTCATTACATGTTTTTTCTTTACATCTGATAGTTTACGTTTTGAATTATATATTTAATGATTACTTTGTGTCTGCGCATATTAGCGCCATTGGAAAATTTCATTCTACAAACGTCGCACTCAAACATCTTTCTATGTGCTCGGTGTCCAGAGTGTCCTTCATCGCCGTCGCCTTCATTCTCCTGGCTTTCGATCCCCTCGGCGCTTTCACCTGCTTCACCACCCATTAAACATTGGTCTTGATGCGCGCAAAAAGCAGTTTTGTTTATTGTTTCGTAATTATCACAGCGATCGCACCTAGAGTCATAACAACAATTTCATAAATGGATGGATTCAAATGTCGATTAGAGAGATTGCAAAATAATTGAAATAGTAAATTGTGAATTTACCTGAAGACGGGCACTGCGCCATCACCACTGTCGTAATTGGTATTGAGAGCAGCCTCGTTATCAGCGTCCAAAGTTTCCTCTTCCCTGTGATTTGAGGAGTCGCCAGGCTCTGCCTGCATCGAGGAATGAGAATCTACCTCGTTTTCCCCACCGCCACCATCGACTCCATCTGACATGATACCGAGCGGTGGGACTATCCCAATTCCTTCATCTAACCTGAACCCAATAAAATTTCATTTTCCTTGTTATCACAACATTTTCACTTGAATTAATTTGTTATACAATTCATTCTTGTTTATGTTTCTTTTAATTTTTCTAATTTCTCGTCCACCAAAGTGTGTCGACTAATTTTGTTTTGAGTTTCTAAAAAAACCTTAATTTATATAATGACCCGTTTTTTAAGCTTTCATTTTTATTCTCTGAAAACATAACTAAATTTGAAAAGTTGTTATTTTCTTTCAGCTGAAGAATGAAAATGCAAATTTCTGCAAAAGGGATTTAAAAGTTCAACTTTAAATCGATGCTTTTATTTTCCCTCACTGTAAACTTGAAATTTATGTTTCTATTTGTTTATTTGTTATAAAATAACAAAGATCGAAGCACGAAAATATACTTTTTGCAAAAACGATTGAAAAGCTTAAATTTACAGTTTGATTTTGAAAGAAAAAGTAACTATTCAGTACAGTCGAATTTTTTGTTTGCATTGAGATAAGCCTTACATGGTTTATCGTCTTATTGACATTCCATCAGCTCCAATTGACACAATGCTTGAAATTCGATTTTATTTGAGAGAAATAAAAAATATAAAAAACCACAGGTACTGGTGTGTTTCCAAAGATAATTTTTGTCAGACCAAAAAGAACAACCGAGAACGTTTCAATGATTATTGACAAGATGGCCTGGAGGCCTGTTTAGCTCGACGGATTGCGATATTGGCCTCATTTGAACGTTGATTTGACGTTCGAGTTGGTCACACGTAGCCACTCGGTCACAACCACACGTTCACTCTTACACAAACATCGTCCCATTTCCCGACGTCTCTCGCGATTATTTCGCAATCGCAATTCGTCCGCTTTAAAAAAAATGTTTTTTTTTCTCCTCACGCGACACAACTTTTTATTGTTTGCAAAAAGAGCCAGAACCGCGTTGACGAAATTGCAAAAGTCAACTGTGACCTGTCAATTGTTGCGCGGGTTGATTTATTTATCTGGGAAGATTACGGGATGGAAACACCTGGTGGCGGAGCGGCGCTCAGAGTGCACTGCACTTTGTCCCAGTTTCCGAGCGAATCCGTCATGAGTGACGTAGCTTTCGCGCGCGGCTTTCATTTACTTACTCACATTCCACGGAGCTGGCCCGCGAGCCTCGTCTCAAACCCTGACGCCCATTGCGCTACCCCGAATCTCGCCGTCGCCGTCGACTTTTCGTTTGCCCTCGTCCCGTTCTTTCATCCGCGCATCTAGTATGTCTAGTATTATGTACATGCGCCTGACTCAGCGCAGATTTACACCATCAATTGTCAATTTTGCACAGAACTCATCCTCTCTGTCTTGCGCTCTCTTTTCAACGATCCCTGGTAGAGAAGGAGAGAACATTCTCAAGTACCTTCATTTAAGGAGGTTCAGTCGACTTATTCAGAACTCGCAGACTTGAATGAAACTTTGACAGGTACAAGGAATTTATTAGGTACAAGGAATCTTGAGAGAAATTTTGCAGGATTTAGAATTTTTTCGCGTATGAATAAATGCGGGTTTTATAATTGAATGAAATAAAATGTTTTTTTATAAGAAGGAGAAAACGAAGTCAGAATTGATAAACTTAAAAATAATAGAAAAATGAAGGGTCGTGAAGAGTTGGAATTAACAAGAAAATGTATTATCGAAAATCGGAATCATTTATTGTACAGTTTTTGAATCATTAGAAAACAAAATGAAACAATGTTACCAACTTAACTCGAAGGCAATGAAATTGACTGATACTTGAATACATTTATGGTTTATCCATTTCGCAATAGTTAATTATTGTCATGGGATGTGTCGGAATATCATAACATCGCAAATCAATATTATAAATAACCCAAAAAAAGGACAATCTATTTATCAAGTTAAGAAAATTACTCCATATTTGAAAAGGTTTGAAGTTGGCAACCTTGCAACTTTTTACATTTCGCAAAACATGAAAAATCATTCACAAAAATCGAATAAAAAATAAAAAAAATTTCTAAGAGCTATTTCAAGGTCCGCTTAAATAAGAATCAAAAAAATATCCTTAAAAAACGCTGCTAACAATAAAAAACAAAGAACAAAAAAACAGGCAACGCCATCTGTGCGTCGAGTTCGAAACTCATGAGTGCGCAGTGACCTCTTTGTGGTTGTTGAAGCTTCCGTTTTCCGGTATATCGATCTGGCGGCGCGCGGTGGCGGTGGCAGCCTCTACAGAGTCGTGGCTGTTATTTTTGTGAGGCTGCTTATCCGCCATTGCTTGGTGTACGGTTGTTGAGAGAGCGCGCGCGCGAGTGAGAGGGAGCGCGGGTCGCGACTGAGCGAGCGAGAGAGAGAGGTGTGCGGTGTTGTTGCGTGATTGCCTGCTGCCTGCCTGAGAGAGTTGTAACGTGTGTGTTTGTTGTGTCTGTACAAAATTTTGTCGCGCGCGCGATCCGTTGAAGCCGCCCGGCTGTGTGTGTTGCGTTAGTTAAACGCGCGGGCCAGTCGTCGATAAGAACATGACCACGTACATCCAGGTCGCCGAGGACGAGGGCGACGAGCCCATCGAGCTGCCAACCGAGGAGGACAACACGCTCCTGCTTACGACCGTGTCGGCCCAGTTCCCGGGCACTTGCGGCCTCAAGTACCGCAATCCCGAGACCCGCACCTTGCGCGGTGTCAGACTCGTCGACGGCCGACTGCACGCTCCCGAAAATGGCTGGGGCAAAGCGGTCTATTCCTGCGTCTTCCCAAAAGGTATTTCGTCAGCACCCCACCTTTGCCGATATTTTTATCTTGCCATTTGCACGTCTCCGAGCATCTTCGAGCTCTCTCCATCTTATTTTCGCATTCTGTTTATTATCACCTCTCTCTCTCGTTTTTTTTCTTTCCCTCTTTCTCTCTATCCTCCCCTCCTCCTCCTCCCCCGCCCTTATATGTCGATGACTCTTTGACTGTGTGCGCACGGTCGCTAGCGCTACCCTATTTCTGTTTCTTCAGCTGATCGACTTTCGCATCCACGCGCAACTTTTTTTTCTCCTTTCTTTTCTCTTTCTCCGTCCCTCTCACTCTTTCCCTGATCAATCATTTGCGTTATCATGCTCGATGATGCTTCTTAACCTTAAAACAATTTAGATTCGCCGTTGAAAAGCCCCAATCGGATGCTCCAAAGTGCTCCAATTGTCACCCGGCTTGTTTTCATCTCTAGATGTCTCTTATCACCTGACAATTCGTCTTGTTGTATCTTTAAAGAACAAAAGTCACACGATTGATTGTCAATTGATTAGCTGGTTAATCTAAAGTTTTAGTGATGATACAATGCTTTTGATGCTAAACTGATGGACGAATTATTTTGCAGAGAATAAAAGAAAATCGGACGATAGTCTGGAGAATTCGACAGCTAAAACTAAGAGGATGGAGACGAAGATGCGCTGCACCGACCTGATTGTCCTCGGCCTACCGTGGAAAACTAGTGAGCAAAATTTGCGAGAGTATTTTGAGGCTTTTGGCGAGGTTTTAATGGCACAGGTGAGTCATTAAATTTAGCCCGAAATTATCATTAACTATGCAAGTTCTAAACGACAGAATTTTCAGAAAGGAAGTTAAAATTAACGAAATGTTATTTTGTTGTAGGTGAAAAAAGATGCAAAGTCGGGACAGAGCAAAGGGTTTGGGTTCATTCGTTTTGGCAGTTATGAGTCACAGTTGCGATGCCTAGCGCAACGACACATGATCGACGGCAGATGGTGCGATGTCAAAGTACCAAACAGCAAGGTAAGATGCAACTTCGAGTCCACGAGTTTTCGCGATACACGTAGTGTTTAATTATTCAGATCCATTTGTCTCTATGGAACTACGCGATTGATTGGCAGTCTGATGACGAGTTTTCAAAACTTGTAATTGAACGTGTGATGAATTTGAGATTGCCAGTCAGTAGCGGAGGTCTGAAATTGTTTATCAAAAACGAAACAAGCGTAACCGGCTCATGTTCGCGAGTTAATTAATTAATGAGTGACTTGGCAGAGTTTCGTGTGTGAGCGATGGATGTGTGTGCGATTCAAGACAGTGTATGAACGACAATCGACGTCGGTTCTTGGATGTGTATGCGTGTGTGTGTGGAAAAAATAACACCAATCCTCCATTTTATTTCTCCTCTGAATGAGAACAGCAAATTTGATCTGCAGTTTTCTTTCATTTGTGTCGAAAAATTTAACTTTCGTAATATTGAGTCTTCGTCGAAGATTAATTATGCAGATTACATTTGTTATTCTGAACTTCTCACGTCTCTGACTTTGCGAATCGAATGGATGAGTTGAACCTGATTGAATTGAGATTGGTTTTGAATGACGTTAGAGAAATTCTTCGTTTGATTTCTTCGAAACGCACTGAACCCAAAAAACGAGTGTTTTGAATGTGAGTGATCCTTTTTCATTGTAAATCTCAATCTTGCGATCTTTTCTTCATGGGCTGAATTTTGGTCGCAGCAATTGTAATGACCTTACGGCACGCGTTGCGTCTTTGATGAACAGTCGTGTAATGGTCGTTGTACGATGTGTGCATGAATGTTAAACGCGTTGTCCCATCGGTAGTGCGCTTTTTTGTTTTATTTTTCATTTCCTCGGTCGAGTTGCTTTTATGTAAAACGCGAGACGTTGTATTATTTATAGTATACTTTTATTTTCTTTTTTTTACTATTCGAGACTGTGTTTTTCATACGAATTTCGAGTTTATAATGTTAGTCAACGCCATCTGCTGCTGGACTGATCTCAAGTTTTGCCAGAATCAAATTCAACAATCAATAAATCCGATAACTTCTGTACTCGTAACCAAAAATGGAACTTGCAACTTATTTTTGTGTCGCTGATGTTAACGAAGAATGATTAGGATGGTTTGTTGAGTGAGGGAAAGGTAAATTGGTATATCGAAAAACAGATTGTTGGTGTGTAACTAAACATAAAGTATGAGTGAAAGACAATTTAAAGAAACTAAATGATTATCTGATGCATCAGTCGCAACATAAATTTTTATCAAAAATTTTAAACAATATCAAAAACTTGTAGTAAACCAAACCTTAAACATCAATTTTAAAGAACTAAATCTAGAATGATGCATGACATAATAAATTTGGCACTGTAAGTTTGACTGAAAAAATCTGCTAACTGGAAATTGTGAGTCATTTGCGAGATGGTGTGTGTCTGGTTACAGAATATTGATGGCTTAATGATGGCACGTCAGTATGACTCGAAACACAATGACTACCGGATGATACCGGTGCACGCAACGAGCAACCGTCGGATGGCTGGCGGTGGCAAGCCCTACGCGAACCTAAATGCTGAGTGTGCGCCCCGTTACGAGCCCGAGTACGAGTACAAAACGACGCACTATCCGTCGTACCCAGCCAACTATCCCTACGATGAGGCGGCCAAATTTAAAGCCTACGACGGCCAACAGTACGCTTACGATGCCAAGAGCCAACCGCCGGCCTACGCCGGCACCGCCACCGGTTACGAGGCGCCACCTGCGTACGACGCGCGCGCCACCTATGCTGCGCCTGCGCAGCCCTACTGCGAGACAGATTACACGCGCTATCCAGCTTACGATGAGCGCGCAACCTACACCGACCAGGTCGACTACGACAAGACCAAGTATGCGTACAGTTACGAGACTGACGAGAGGTACGCGCAGCAGCAGCCAGCTCTGGACAACCGTTATGAGAGGGACGGTTACGTAGCTGACGACAGGAGGTACGACCGTGAAGCCGATAATAGGTACCCGACTGAGGACACGAGGTATGCAGACTCATCGAGGTACTCATCCAAGGAGAACTACTACGACAGATATTACAAACACAGGCCCTCTCGGGACCATCATGTTGCTGACCCTTCCAGATACTGATCCAGAGGGCGCTGCACCAACCGCTGAGGCAGCTTGTTTTAAATCTAAGTTTCTAGGTTTTTTTGGTTTTATAGGATACTGTTTGGTCTGACACTTGATTCTCAAATAGTAACTCAGCTTTTGCGAAATGAAAAGAAAACAGCAAGTGTTTTTTGATCAATGATTACAACGGTGTCGAAGAACAATTGCAAAGTGCCCTTCGATTTTGAATTAGTGAGAGGGGTGGTGGATAAACTTTTGCAGTTGGTATTTTGACATTTTTATATACGTAAGGTGAATGCTCTAAGCTTGATTATCGACATTCGTACTTTGTGATAATGTAAATAAAGGCAACTGAGGGTGTCACGGGAACCGGGGAACAGCACAATTCGTTGTCGACTGAATTTTTATAGTTTGGATTGATTTGACACCGATGTAGAATTGTAAAGTAAAATTAACGCTGGAACGAAACAAAAGATGTGTGTAAGATCGATCAACCAATTGTTATGTATTATTTCATACAGTGAAGTATAATTAATGAGTGCGATGAAATGTCATATTTATACCATGTTGTTTGTACTGATGGCAGCACGCTCGACGGTTATTTATGTAAATAATATAAATAAAATGCATAGCATAGAGACATTGGTACTAATGTTTAATCGCATAACGAATTTATTAAATGTTCATACGCACCATCACTTATTCATTCTATTTCATCATTCACAATCTTCTCTATTCAATCATTCAAGTAAAACAATTCTCAAACCCTTTATTGGACTGGGCTTTTCTAACTGACAACAAAACAACAACTTAAACAAGAAAAACAAAACTTGAACATTTCACAGTTTTCAATCTCATTAGGATGCATGTAACGAAAAAGTTGTGTGGCTTAAAGCTAAAATCAAGTTACTCCAATTGTGAGATTTCTAGAACATGTTTTTGTCCACAAATCAGTTATCTGAAGATGTGAAAAAAGAGTTACCTGATTTTACCTTTCAACGATTGAGTTGTAATGAAAAAAGTACAAGGTTCAATAAAGGGTTGAAAACAAAGTGAGAAAGAGACTAGGCTAGGCGTGATGACTGATTGATGTGTTGTATGTAGGAGGGAATGATGCAGCAAGTGCCGTGCAAGGTGTTCGTTGGACGCTGTACGGAAGACCTGACCGCGGACGACCTGCGCGACTACTTCTCCAAGTTCGGCGAGGTGACGGACGTGTTCATCCCGAAGCCCTTCCGGGCGTTCTCGTTCGTGACGTTCCTGGATCCTGAAGTCGCGCAGTCGCTGTGCGGCGAGGACCACATCATCAAGGGGGTGAGTGTCCACGTCTCGAACGCCGCGCCCAAAAGCGAGGGATACAACCGCAACTTCAACCACCAAATGAACTCGAACATGCGCGGCCGAGGCGTCCTGCCCAGCAGCCAAATCGACAACCACATGCAGGGCGGCTACCAGAACAACCGCTACATGGGCCACTCCGGCAACAACATGGTGCCCAACGGTTGGAACAATTCCGGTAACAGGGCCAACATTGACATGCCCAACCTCCAAGCCCTCGGTATCACTGGTCAAAATAGTGGTGGCGGAGGTGGAGGAGGCATGTCAAATCCTCTAGCAATGGGTGGCCTGAATCTTTCTGCCCTGCCGGTGAACCCGGCCCTGGTTGCTGCGGCGTTAAACCAGGCGTCCTGGGGTTTGATTGGCAACCATCTGCAGAACCAGGGCAACGAACAGGGATATTCAAACCAGCCAGGGCCGCCAGGCCAGCCGCCCAGCGCGAACAACAGCATCGGCAACAGCGCAAATTCGGGCTTTCTCAGCTGGATGAACCAGGGCGCGGCTGGCGACGCGAACGCCGGTAACCCTGCTGCGACCGGCGGTCCCGGACCCAACAACCCGAACGCGTCACAGGGTGCCTGGCAAAACCACCCGGGTCAGCGCGACGGCAAGGCCAATACATTTCTCAAGTACGATTAAATTTGCCCGGGACTGCGAGTCTAATCGTAAAAGACGGGCACGTTCCCTCAGTCCCGAAATTGTGCTCCACCATCCTGCTCACACAAGACGTAACAAGAAGCAGAGCCTCGTGGACGCCAGCTGAATGCAGCCTTCTTGTTTGCGCCTGACCCTCCTTCCCCCCTTCTGTCTCTACGTGCGTGTGTTGTCCCATTCAATGCTATCCTTTTCTTTCATTCTCCTTTTTTTCTCAATTTATTTACAATTATAATTATTGTTTGTAACGCAATTGTTTTTAAGATGATATAAAAAATACCGGGTTTGTATGTATTTATATATGAACATGTATATAACAATGCGATCGCGTGTGCTGTTTCACGATGTTGTCCAATGATCAAATGAATTGTGTGATGAGAGTTGAATTGCGCGTATTTGTATTTGAGTTTGTTTTGCCCCTCTACCGCCTTTTTTCTCTCTCTATTTTTTTTTTTTTTTTTTTTTAATAGCGACTGACCAATCATGTTTCTCAAAATTCCTAACGCGTCGACGTAGATGAACAAAATCTGAGGCGATAAACGATAATTCATTAATGAAATTAAAGAATCGAGTAACAACAAAACACCGACCACCGTGAGCGACACAAGCACACACATACTTTTACATATGAAATCATGCAAAAATCGAACAGTATGGCGTGGTATGGCTGAAACTGTATGACTGCGAATGGCTGAATAGATACTGTTGCTTTTTGTACGACATGTGTACAAGTATTTCCGCTACTCCTATGTCTCTATATATAAATATATATAAACGCAAAGATACGAAATGGCTCGTAGAAATGAGAGCTATGGCCCTATTATTGGCTTATTATTAGCACGATCTCCACCATCGCGGTTGGGCACGTTATTCTTGAACGCGGGAGACTGCGGTTTGCTAGCTGTATAGATGTTAGATGAGAGGGCGAAAATTCGCGTTCCACCTGCCGGCTCTGATGTCGCGCACGAAAATGAAAATCACACACACGGCCGGCAGGTCGAACGCGGAAGCCAGATTGAACGTCTCTGAATGTACGGGATAAACGGCGAGAATAACAATGTATAATCAACGTCCATACACATACCATTATTCTTATTCTTATTCATATTATTAATGATAAACCGATAAAGCTAACTGACCCTATTTACCAGACAAAATTTTAAGCATTTAAACTTAATCACGCGTGCGCGTCCGAGCTGATTATCTTCTTCTTCGGTGTGTATCGACGCAGCTACAAAAAAGTCGAGAAAAACAAAGCAAATAAAAAGTAAAACACAAGTATAGCAAAACTCTATTTCAGGTTTAAAATAATTGGGGTGTGTTTGATATGTAGTTAGGCTCTGGTCTAAGAGTAACATACGCATCTTATACGATAAATCATACACAGCGATTAATAACTATTAATAAATGAAAAAGACACTGTTATAGATTGTTGTACCGACACTAATAACGAGCGTAAAAGCGATTGAGAGGACCCGTTTCCTTTTATCACGCTGCATTGTCATTTTCGACCGGTTTGTCGACTGATTGGAACGAGATTGATTGTGCCGTGTGTGGGCGAGGCTTAGAGGCCGACTTTTATTCAATCAAACATCGCGGAGTACATGATATTTGAACAAACAAATAACTCCTCTGCTCCTCGCACTGGACGTGTGTTGTATCGTAGATGTCAAAATGAAACTGAATCTTTGTGTATCGGTGTTGTGCATTAATCCGTCGAACGTTCATTGATAGGCAAACAATTTCGAATGCTACGAAGAAAAAAGCAAAACAAATGGTTTCGGAAGGATTCATTGTTTCGACGAGTGGATTTTCGACGCAAAAGTCCAGTAAATGTTTGATGAAAGTTGTAGTTGCGATCTGAGGACCGAATTCGCGTCCTCTGCCGAGGAGATGCGTGTGGCTATGTTGCAAAGTAACAATTAAATGACAAGAAAAAAAGTTTACAAAGTATATTATATATTATATATATAGAATTATATATAACATAAAAATATGGTGTGAAAAAAACAATGCAAAACCCCTTGACTTGTTGTTGTGTACATGCTTGATACTTTTTAGGGCTTTCGTTCTTTGGTTGTCTAATGACGTAAGGGATATTTGAGTCGTCGGTATGAAATCGATTTCATCTACTGACTTTTAGGATAATAAACAAATTGGTTGCGTGTGAAAACAAAAAAAAACAGAAAAACGAAACGATACAATTTTCGATAAAACGAAAAGAGCCTCCTTTAATACGACGATGAAAACCCCCTTTGCTCTAACCCCCCCCCCCCATTTCTATTGTGATTCTGCAATTTTTAATGATCCACGTTGTGTCGAGTGTTGAATTGAAAAGTGTTTCCGTTTTTTGCTTTGAATGACTTTTGACTTTTAATCATCAACCTGTTCTGTTTCGTTTGGCGTTTCACTTTTTGTCTTTTCACTCTTTTATTTTTGTTCGTTTCGTATTATAATATTTATTGAAGAAAAAGATTAAAAAAACTGAATGAAAAATAGAACATGAAAGCGTTTGTGTATCATTGCTAACCAACACATCACCAACGCGACGATACTTGTTGCGGAAGTTGTCATAATAAGCGACCTCACGTATACGGGATGAATTTATTTTGAAATGCGCAGTTCCGACGTAGATACATACATTTACACGAAGCACACGATTGTAAACAAAAAAAACGAAAAAACAAAAACATGGAAAAAATGAATTAGATTATCGTTGTTCAAGCGGATGATAGTGTGACGATGTTCTTTGTCAAACGAGGCTTCTTCTTATCTCGTCTTTTTTACTCATCCGACCCTGCCCTCCAATTTTTCAAGCCTCTCACTTCTTCGACTTTATGTAAGATTGTGCATCGATTGTAAAACTTGAACGATGATGAAACAAACAAAATTATAATGAAATACAAAAGTCGCGCGACAATTAATTATTAATTACTATTATAATTACATCATTAATTATTATTGCGTCTGTTGTTATACGATGAAAAATAATAAAAGCAAGGACAAAAACGAAAGAACTATATGATGATAAAGAAGATGAAAAAAAATAAAACAAATATAGACTGAATTCGAAATAACGCTCATATTCTGTATGGATGTCGGCTTGGATGATATTTGTTAACGGTCGTCTCAGAACTAGAGTCTCAAGCGCAGATATAAAACAACTAAAGTACCACCGAACGTGGCAGCGCCGTCTGGCGGCAGAGATAATGACAGAGAGAAGCGCTCTCTGCCGGGTTGTTTTTGAACTAATTGTAAATCTTTCGTATGCGAAGAAAGCCCGGCTGGTTTGATAATACGTGCGTTTGAACGTTTTCATACTGCGAAGATGGTTGCGTGTTTATATTACTGACAAGGGCGGACAAATGTATAGAGTGTTTTCACGAGAGCGATGAGCGAGAGAGTACGAAAGAGAGAGAGCAGTGTGCGTGTGTGTGATAAAACAAAAACGATGATCCGATCATTGACACACAAACAATGAAACACTCGAAAGCCAAAAGTGCTGGTCTAAGATGAGACACAAAGTTATCTGTGCGGTTGTCTGCCGATCAGACGTTGACTGTAGTTTAAGACAACTCTTAACAAACATAGACAGTTAGCAATAGTTTGCAACAACTATTACTCGAGCGTCGTGCAGATCGCGCGGCTTTATTCGTCTCACTAATCATGCAACTAAACATGGACTTAAACACACAAACAAACAAGAACAAAAAACAAAGATGAAACACAAGAGAAAAAGAAAACAAGATGAAATAACAATGTCAAACATTCGTAAACGCTTAGAAATCAAGTTTGCTCAAGTGATGCCTTGGAAACGACCTGAATGACCGGGCGATCTGCACGGGTCCGCGACGATTCTGTAAATACTCCTAGGAATGATATAATGCAATGCGAGGTTTTATACCGGTAAGAGTCAAAATCATGGCATGTCTGGTACGACAGGCGAGCAAGTTGTGTGCTGTATGTTGTTGTGTAATTAAGAACTATTAGACAAGAAGACTGGTTATGAAACAAACAAACAAACAAAAACAAGTAAAATAAAATAACTAAATAAACGATTCTTGCCAGAATGGAAATAAAATCGACCCCCGCCGGTCAACAAGCAATCATTGAACTGATTTTTTCATTCGCTTATACTTTTCTAACCCAATTTTGTTACTGGTAATTGAGTAGTTATTCCTTCACTTTGCATTATTTATTGTTCATGACTCAACGAATTGATAGAAACCGTCGCAATCTCATGAATTGCTTGTTGATGACAATTATAAAGAGATAATACAATAATAAATGAAAAAGATAAAATTGAAACCAGATGTACGATTCAAAACTTGCGTTTCTTCATTCAAGAAATCGACTCCAGACAATTCGTTTTTATACAATTTTTCAATGAAAAACTTATAAACATGAAAAATAACGATAATTCGAAAGCATTTAAGAATAGACTCACATTTGTCTTTCTTGATGTCGATTACCTGCAAGTATTAAGAAAAAAATCAAGTAAAAAATGGAAATCTTTGTCATTGCGCAATCGCGAATAAACTTGAGAATTTCGATCGAGTAAAAATAAACCTTGCGTGTTCGTCTTTTAACCGACTTAATAGTGAGCTTTAACGAAAAAGAAAACAAAAGTAACAAGAAAACCAGAAGGTCGTTGAGCCCGTCGCTATTTGTTCTTATACGAACTTCAACTTTTGATCATCAAAGAGTTGTCATCGGCGCATCAAATGTGTAATGGAAAACAAAAGTGACGGGTTTTCAGTTGAAGCTGACAAGATGAAACAAAAAAATGAAATAACTAAAATATATAAGTCGCTCTTTTTTATTTTCACGTTCTTTGTATAGACCTTGGATACCGACTACCAATTCGAATTCTATTGTATAGAATTGTCTCAGTTTTTCGTTACAACCATATGATTAAATTTAGAATGCGCGCATATATATTTGTAGGCAGTTTGTAAAACAGAGGAAAATATAAAGCAAACAAAAAAGAGGGAAAAAAATAAGACAAACAAAAATGAAAGAAAAAAGGTACAAATATTGGTTGGATCGTGGGATCTTTGCATGGGAATGATGACAAGAGATTGCGAGAGAGCGAAGTGAGAAACAAATTAGCGAGAGAGATTGAGCGAGAGAGAGAAAACGAGAGAGATTAAGAGAAGACAAGAAATAAAGAGATGAGAAAAAATATTTATTATATGATACGTGTCCAGGGTCAAATAAATTGGTTGTTTCGTTCGTTGAGGGTAACTGGATAAACGATGTTTCTTGTACTGATACGTGTGTCGTTGCATTGTGCCATTTCTGCGAAGAAAAGTAAAAAAAAGAATTTATACTGACGCTGGATACGTCGTCGTCACTGGATACAGAGCATCAAGCATTTCGATTATTATAAATAAATGTAACATGCAAGTAAAATCATGATGTGTACTCTTTTACTGATACTACACTTCCTCAATAATTTTTACGCCTAAGATTAAACTTTTTTATTTTGTATAGTTGAATTTATGTTTCAACCGAAAATGATTCGAATTGTTTAAATTTTTTTGTTTCTAAATGAAAATAATGAGTGAAAATTTGTAACTGGAACGATGAAGAGTGGCATGTTGGATTTGAAAACGCTCTCGAAGACTGATTGATTGAAGATTACATTTTTGGCTGGCTGGATGATGTCAGTAAAATGATTGGAGTGAAAATTCTAGGTGAGCTGATTAACGAATGTTTGGTGTAGATTTTTTTATCGTGTGAACATTTGATTTCTCTTAAATTCATTCAATTAAAGAGCATTATTTTTAATTTATTCATCTAAAAAATAGAGTTGTATATTAATTTATGAATGAATGATTTTTAACCATTGATATAATTTGAGATCAAACACTTATTCTGATTTCGATAAAGTGAAAAAAAATCAATCGAGATTAAATAAGGTCTATCATTTTTAGGTGTCCATTTACAACTTGGAAGGATTAGGAACCGTTTGGAAACTGACAACTTCAATTGGACTGGTACACAAAGTATGTTCAAGTTTGAAGTGTTTTTTTGTAAGTTTTTTAGATATTTTGAAACAAAAACTTAATGATTTTTATCTCTCTTTCTTTACAGATGAAAACGTTATTTCGAAGTGAAACACAAAATAAAATTAAGACTGTATTTTTTAACATTTTACTGAATAAAATATTTTTATTTAGTTTATCCAGATGTGTAATTTTTCACAGAAAACATTCCCTCAAAAAAGTTTTTAGAAATAAATGCTTGTTATAACAGAATATTTCAATAAAAGTTATAGAATCGATTACAGTTTGAATGGCATACCATATACTGAACAATCGAAACCGCGTTGAAACTAAGCGAGGAAAATAAAAGGCGACTCGCGTCGCATTCTTCTTGTTTTTTGATACGGTTCTTCGTTTTTTTATTTACTTCATTCTTACACGTTTTTTCATCAATATGTAAGAACGTGGCGTAAGCAGGTTGTTTTAAAAACACAGTATACAGTGTTTTGTATAAGAATCTCGATTGTATCTACCGCCATGCTCTACTCTCACTTGACATCAATAAAAGTCGATTCCGCTTAGAATTTCTAATCTACTCAGGCTGTGATCGAATAATCCGAATACTATGCGACTCATCATCATTTCAGTAACTGTTTCGCTATGTTAATTTTCGTTCCACATTCGATAGTCAAACGAAATATTATTCAAAATACATTCAACGCAACTCGTGACTTTGAAAAATTTGGTTCCTCCGATGTCGCAATGCAATTTTGACAAATCGCCTTCCAGCGACTTTTCATCTCATTTTTTACATTCTCTAAAATGATTCCTATAATTCAAAAAACTAAATTCAAAGGGAAAAATATGAGTTTAATAAATGGAATTTTTCGTTTAATCAAAGCAATTCAATAGATGTAAAAAATGTAAAAATGTGACCAAAAAAGTCAAACTACTTTGTGTTTAAGATTTCGATTCAGAAGTTATTTTGTGTCGTGGGTTCAAAAGAATCTACAAAATATTATCGATGCAACTCGGGTCTGCCCCGAGTGGCCCATTCACTTTCGCACGCTAGTCAAAACAAGATGTAAATCGGTAAACCAAAAATACAGTTAAGGTCTCCTACACCACTTGGCGATCGCTCTTTTTCGTGTTTTACCGTTACGCATTAACCAATCGCAAGAGGAATATGTATATGTTTCAGCTGAGAGTTGCGCGCAGTTGCGCTCATAGTTGATTGCCGGTAAGACACCTCGGCTCATCCTTCCCGCAATTCATTCTTCCTGTAACACCATCGCCAGTGCGTAACTCGCGCGCAAACAATCCGGACCATGTCGTCGCTCAGACTCGCATTAATAACGATCCTTATCGCCTCATTCGCGGTGAGTAAATTTACAGTGAACAAAACATTTTCTTCGCACACCAAATTTGCAAAAAAAAGAATAATTTTTCTCTTTAAAAAAATTGAATTTAACGAAAGTTTTTGTTTTGTGTTAGTTCGCCAGTGAGACGAAACAGAGCAAACAAACGTTTCTGACACCAAACAAGGAGACGAGTTCGACGTCGTTCATCACGTTGCTTTTGATGAGACTGATCTTTGGTTTGGCAAGTGTCATGGGATTCAGAGAGAACTTGGCCGGAATTATGGGCGGCATTTTGGTTCCTCCAGGCGCTGACGATTATGACGACTACAGCGAGGACTTTCTGCCGGAATTCTTCCGTTGAGATAAATCTTGACTTTTCATTTCTTTTTCTTATAATTCGAACAATTCGCTACAGTGAAACCGTAAGATTGAGCAGTGAGACTTAGATACACCTCGATTACGCTTGTTACGCGTCATTTCATTTGTGCCAGCGAATTCCGTCCGTGAATACCATGTAAATAAAATGATCATTTATTCATCTATTCAACGTTAACACTCTCTTATATTAATGTAAAATAATTTATTTGAACTAATGTAATTTATTTATTTATTATAATTACAAAATTATTAACCAACGATTTGAACGATTAAATTCGCATTGTGTGAGATTAACGAGCAGTGGCGTTTGTTAAACTGGCCAAGCGCGCGGTGTAAAAGCTCGTCGGAACACTTGACATAATCGTACGTGTGCGCAATAAAATAAAGGGCGCTCTTCAAATTGACCCGCATTTTAACGGTTGTTCGCGCTCACACCAATTACCAATTGTGAACCAGTGGCTTCGATTTGGCATGGAAAAAGCGGGGCGCGCTTCTAATTAATCAGTCATAACAATTCATTATCTTTTCTTTTCACTCCGGCACGTTTGATAAATTAATAGCATAATGGCGCATCCAAATACATAATAATCGTTCGTTTTACTTATATGAACTTTCATAAACGATCCTAATCGACTTTGCTCATGGGAACACAACTCAAGGTTTTGCATGGAAAACAATCGTTTTTCATGCAAATTCATATGCCTAGGTAGATAACATGATAAAATGTAACATAACATCTTTTTCAATGTTCCAGCGAATTGGACGAGAAGTTGACCATTTTTCTTTCCTTCTTTACTTTATGAAAGTTCACGACACAATTATACAATGTTACAAAGATGAAAAAATATTAAATATCCGTGTCGAGTTTATAATGAAAAAATGTCGCGTGAGAGTTAATGGCTTCGTTTGATATTCGAACAGTTGTGCGATGTGTGAAACGTAAACTTTCGATTAACAAATTTTTTTTCTTACAAACAAAAATGTATATAAGAGTTCCGATATAATTCAAAACGTTTGTAAATAATTATTCAACGCCTGACATTCGATCAGCGACTGTTGTAAATTACACAACTGTACAAAAAGATCATAATAAACAAACAAGTTTGTAACAAACAAAATCTTTCAATTTCCTATTCATACTTATTTGTTGGCAGTCAATCAAGAAATTACACATCCTTCTAACCACTTTCTAACGATCATTCAATAGGAAACATTGTACTGTTGAAATCAGAACAACTTGAATTCAACTCAACCTTGTCTGATTAGTTGCAAATGAAATCAATCCTCAAAATCACTCTCCTCCTTAGCTTCGAGGTGCAAATTACAGCCAATTTTTTTCCTGATCAAGTCGCCCCAAAGGACATTGATTTTACAAGAAGGACAGTCGCCCGAGACCGGGATGATCCTGCCGTCGTCCCTGGTGAAGATCTCGGCCAGGCACGTGAGGTGCGCGATCAGCCGGCACTGTGGATTTATGCACTCCACTTTTTGTTTCGGTTTGATTATTACCAGCCGGCAAATAGAGCAAGCCGCATTGTTGTCCGGGCTTTTGCTTTCCCTCGGCTCTCTTTCTTTTTGTTTCGAGAGCTTCTTCGCCGTGACCTTGCCAAAGACCACTGGCATGTGCAGAGGAGCGCTTACACGCTCGTTAAACTGCAGTCCAAAGTCCTCGTCCAACCATCTGATTGTTAGGGGTAACCGGTTCCAAGGTCCCACTTGCAGCATTGCCGAAAGTACTTGCAGTTTGTAGTCGATAACCTTTTGAAAACGGGCCTTGCTTGAGACGTGTTTGAGACGACGACTTTGGTGTGGATTTTGCCAGGCCCATTCGAACTGAAGTCCAAAAAAGTTTCAGATTTGAATTTCCAAATTGACAAATTGTGAATTCGAATTTGAAATGGGAGTTGAAAATAGTTTGAGTAATTGATTATGAAAGCACATTTTCCGTAACAATTAGTCTAGTTATACACTTTGTGATTCATTAGAAAATCGATTGTAAACAGCAAGTGTGGAGTTTCTAAGACTCATAATGATGTTCCCAGTATTGCCTTGGGATTAACAACCTACGGAGGATGTTTAACAATCATCGTAACGCAAAACCGGTTACCAAACGATTATCCAATTGGGAATTTCTTTAATCTGCAATTGTGATTAGAGATTGTGCACGATATACTTTTCTTTTTTTTTAACTTTGTTTTCGTGGACGGCTCCAACATATTGACTCAATTAATGTTGATAATATGGTGGTAATTTGATTATTAGTCCATATTATCGTGGGGTTGTAAATTAGCTGTTAAATTGGCTGACGGATGAAACGCGATGGTACTGAGTTTCTAATGGTTCTTCTCTCGAGTTAGAGATTCTTGCAAAAAGCCGACATCGTTCTGCAAGCGATTCGCGTGCGAGGAAAATAAGGAGGAAAAAACGATAAAACTAACATATTATCACTGTTGAGAACGTTAGAATCCACGGATCATTAGACGCTTGATTATAATAACAGTAAAAAGTACATTAGGTGGTTCTCAATTATTTGATTGACTCAGATCTGTATCTGAGAAATCGAATTATTCAAAATGAGGCATAAAAATTGCAAAAAAGAAAATCAGCGCAAAATGCATTTTCATACGCTTCTAACGTAGATAAAAAAGTTTAAGTATTTTAAAAAAAGAAATAAAACCTCGCGTAAACAAATATATTTACTCTATTTTTATGAATATATCACCTGAAGAGCTGCAACAGAACTTGGAAAACCATGGACTATCAAAATCATATTCCTAAAAAAATGTAAACGTGATTTTAAATAAAAAAATAAAGCAAACACAAAAATGAATTTAATTAATGTCATCTATACCATGGGCCTCTATTGCTTGTTTTCCAGGCACCTCCTTTATCCTTCCCTGCATTATGTTGTTTGAGTCTTCGATTCGGGTTTACTGTAAAACCTATGTAAATTCTACCTTTGTACTTTTCGTTTAAACAGTACAGCATGTAAACACCACAAAAATTGTCAATTTCAGTACTGCACATCTTGAGTGAATCTCTATTAAGTTATTAGGTATTAGGTATTAACATCTTTATTTACAAAAATTACACGAACTGTCAAACGAGAAGTTTTTTAAATGATCTTACAACCTATGTCGGTATAGAAGGACACTATATTATCGACCAATTAGTTCTCATTGTAGCCACTAGTAGCGCGACAGTATAAAAACATGCTCGCGTGTTTTTGGAAATGTCAAATTTGGTCAAATTGTTTTGATTCGGTTTTTTGATTATGAATGATTGTTTACTAAACGAGTGTCAACAAAAGTAACAAAAAAGCAGAAGAAAAACGATCATTAAACAATGGCGACTACACGTAAACGTTTAGATCACAGAAACAAAGTGATTTTGGCGCCTATGGTTCGAATAGGTACTCTTCCCATGCGACTTTTAGCCCTTGATTATGGAGCTGACATTGTTTACACTGAAGAACTCATTGATTGGAAGTTACTGAGGTCAACTCGAAGAGTAAATGGTAAACAAACATTTGAAATTAAAAATGTCAAAATAACCTCATTTTGTAAACAGAATCTTAACCTATTCAATGTTTTTATTTGATTTTTACACTTATTTTTTAGTAACAATAATGATTACTTATAAAACATTGTTTACAGACGTCCTTGGAACGATTGACTATGTTGACAAAACAGACGGTACAATCATATTTCGCACCTGTTCTCGGGAACGTGACCAGGTAGTTTTACAAATCGGAACAAGCGATGCAGAAAGAGCTTTAAAAGTCGCCCAACTTGTAGAACAAGATGTAGCAGCAATTGACATCAACATGGGATGTCCAAAAACGTTTTCAGTCGCTGGAGGAATGGGAGCAGCTCTGCTCCAAAACCCAACAAAGGCTCACAACATCCTCAAAAAACTGGTCGATAATTTGAAAATCCCAGTCTCGTGTAAAATCAGAGTTCTCTCCACTGTTGAAGAGACACTTCAACTTTGCGACCTTTTAGTGTCGAGTGGGATTTCCGCTATTGCAGTGCATGGCAGGACAACTCGAGAAAGACCCCAGCATTTGAACAGGAACGATTATATCAAAGCTATTGCAGGGCATTTATCGATCCCTGTAATTGCAAACGGAGGTTCGAGGGACATCGAAAAATATTCGGATATTATCAAGTTCAAAGAGAGTACTGGATGCGATAGCGTGATGATCGCTAGAGCTGCTGAGTGGAACTGCTCGATTTTTAGAAAACAGGGTCTGTTACCTATGGATGATGTTATTAAAGCGTATTTAAAGTATGCTGTGGATTATGATAACTCACCTTCGAATACTAAGTATTGTATTCAGAATATTTTAAGAGAGTTGCAAGATACTCCACTGGGGAGACAGTTCTTAGAAACACAGACTTTGGAAAAAATCTGGTAATTTTTATTTAGAAACAAAGATTTTTAGACTTTGCGTAAAAATTGATGATAAAAATCGATTTGTTTACAGTGAGATATGGCAGATGGACGATTACTACAAAGAAAAGATGAGCGAATTCAGAAAAAACGGACTGCAAGGCAGATTCCAAGTGGAGCCCGAAATATTTGCAGACGAACTGTCCAAGAATTCTAATAAAAGAAAGTTTGACGACGACGTGACGGTATTAAGATGCGCTTTTCTGCGAAGAAATTACTCCCCTGATGAAATACTGCCAAAGACGAGACTTTTGAACTGGACAGTCGAGAATAGGAAGAAAAAGCCGGTTTACGAAACAATTCACGAGTGTAAACTTTTTCAGTCCGTTGTTACTATTGATGGGAAAAAATACGGATCTTCGTTCTGGTACTGATTGTTTTCACTGCTCTGAACAATTGTCATTTAACTTTGTTTTTCATTTTCAAAAATTATTTTCAGGGAGAAAAACAAAAGGTGGGCTGAACAAGGTGCTGCAATGGTCTGTTTATATTCCTTAGGAATAATCAGTATGGAATACCTGATACAAAATGGAAATGTTGTTTGATTGTTTTTGTAAAAATAAAGTTATTTTTTACCTCAAAAACATTCAAAGTGCCGAATATTATTTTCTACAATGTTCGCAATAATCGTACTCCGGGGTGAAAGAAAGATAAAAGCATAAGCTAAGCTGTAATTATACTTTTTTTATTATAATTGAATGCGTTCGTACAATAATTTCTTTCACACGGTAGAAGCATTAGAATAATTATATATTTTTGATAACTTACAATTTGCAATTATAGGCCCAAGTTTTGTTTCATGGTACATGAAAAAGTACAATTCAGGTACAGAAAATCTGGTAAAGCAATTGTCTGCCAATACGAGAACTTAAATTTACAATCAACAATTGACGCATTGTTCTAACAATTACATTTTTCTAATGAGCTTATTACTTTCTTTGCGTTTGACTTTTTTTCGTTTATATCCATATAAAATAGTTCTGATTGTATAAAAATGTTTGTGCAAAGCGGTTGCTAATTGTTAAAATAAACAATTTGCAGCACTTCATCAAAGGCATTCTCAGGCTGAAAAAGCTTTAAAAGACGATTTTTGTGGAATAATTCAAAATTTTTAAATTCAACATTCGTCTTATCGTATAATTTTTTTTTAATATTCTGAAGAAACAAAAAAGGAAAAATTTTTCGTTTCTTGTAAGTACAAGACAGAATGAATACAATTAAATAATATATAATTAAACTAATTCAAAAGACGCACTTAATTAAGTTGAAAAAAAAAACGTTGAGTGGAAAAATTTTAAATATAAAGAAATTGTGAGAGGATAGTAACGATGCGACGTTTAGCTATGGGCGATCGGGATCAATTTTTCGCCTTGGCCGAGGGCAGGCAACGGGGCTTCAACTGTCAAAACTCCGTCTTTGCTCAGGGATGACTTGATTGTCTCAGGATTCGTTCCCTTCGGTAACAAGAACTCGCGGTTGTATTCTCTGTAGACTGATTTTGTATCGGTTTTCTCTTCGTGTTTTGCGTGCACCTAAAAAATGAAATAATTTGTCAAATAATAATTCAAAACATCGTTCAAGTCAAATTTAAAATGATGTTCCAAATACGATTTAAACTCGTGTGTTATCGTTCGAAAGAAAAATTGTCCAACTTGGGACATAAAATAAGAAGACAAACAAGCGAAGCAGTATTTCAAAACTGATCCTTGATAAAAAGGCCCTTGAAGACCGGCTGATCAATTACTTTGAATTTGAACTAGTAAACCTTGACCGTAATACTTGATCGATTTTTCTGATACATTCATCATTATGGGACTGGTAGCCAGATAATTTGATTACGTTCTTGTTTCGTTTTGGTGTTTCTTGTTTTACTTTAATCTCCAATTTGGATTGTTCATCCGAAATTGAAGAGCGGAAATTGAATTTGCTTATCATAATGAAATTTTGATTAATCGCATGAATAAGGGCGATTAAGGTAGAGCGACTGTAATCGATAGGCTTTTAAGATTGAAAAGGCATTGTGTGCGACACCTGTGGATGCACTTAAACGTAAAACGTTTGTGCCTCGCGTTATTGAAATCTTCAGAAATGACATCATCAATTAACAAATATTACACAATCGCTGTGACGTTACGTCACGCATTTCTTCACAAAGCAGTTTTTTTCTTACGTGTCAAGAATTTGATTTTCGTTTGATTTTAAATTCAAATTTCAGAGATTTCAGATTTCAAATTCAAAATTTTTCAGATTGGTTTTTTTTTGGTTCAAATTTAAAACGTACTAATCACTTTCTGTTTGATAAAATGTTTATAAATATTATTTGAATATTACGAATTGCATTATTTCGGTCTGCCCGTGTGACGACAGTTATAATTTATTTTCGGAACAAGTTATTTTCGGCCAAGTTCCGTTTCGATATAACTTTTGAAATATGCAGACAAACTATGCGCCCAATGCACCGTCTTTAATTAAACTCATATTTGACAACGTTATTTAGAGTAATTATTTACAATGTTTCGCTTTTTCAACTTGTTTAACTTTGTTGAAAAGTTGTTTGTTGTCTATTTTGCAACATCATCTTATGATAACGAAAGATACTTACTAAGAGTTTGTTATCAACAGTCTTGACAACAATTTCTTCTGGTGTATATTGCGAAACGTCGAATCTCAATTTAAGTTTCTTGTTATCTCCTTCGTCCTGGATCAGAGGGCTGTTTAGGCCATCCAACCATGTTGAATCGTGTTGTGGACTCAGCGAGCTGTTCTGGCTCGACTGTTGTGTGGTGCTACTGAAATAAAATTCCGTTCCATCATTTCAACTTCTACACCTAACTTTAAAACAGAAATTTGCAGCTTTGTAATCTTCATCTTCTATTTTTAAAATGTTATTTAAATACATAAACTTTTTTAAACTTTAATGTTTCTTAATTTCCAATAACTTGTAGTTTGCAAACATAGTACAATTGTTAAACGAGTTTTTTTTCGTCGAAACTGCACATCCGTAAGATAATTTACATAATCATTAGGTGCAAAGAAGAGATTGAATAATACATCATTTCAGACACCATTTATCAATGAGCAAAGGTCTAATCGGTCTAATATCTCACAAGGAACCGATCAAGTCTGCATTCTAATTGCTCTGCGCACTGAGTTATGAACGAAAAACTTGTTTCATATTCATACAGCTCATATTTATTAATAATAAATTCAATTAAAAAATCTAAACGCAAACATTCAATTAAGTTAACATCATTTTTTGCATTGATCGATCTTGGCGTTTCTGATCGTCAGGTAAATTTATTAACGCAATTTCCAATATTTTATCACTCGATTCTGTTTGTTCACTTGAGATTCATTATCTATGATCAAAGAAAAATCTATCGAAAAATCAAAGAAAGAAGACAATTTAGTAATTTGAAGCATTAGTTGTTTTTTATCAGCAAGCAAAGTTTTATAGATAGAAACTTAGAAAGAAACAATTTTAAAGTGTAACTAATTTTGTAAACAAAATTGACAACAAAAAATGAACAAGACGTTAAAAATGTGTACAGAGTGAGTATCACCTCTTGAATTTGTCGAAAACAGATTGGTGTTGTGCAAAAGGATCGTCCTTATCCCAACCGTCGGATTTTGAAAGAGTCGAGGTCCTATGCTCACTGCTGGTAGTGTGGTGCCGACTGGTAGTTTTGTTTATTAGTTAGTCACCCGCATGCCAATGCACAAATGTTAGAGAAAAAGAGAATCGTTAATATATGTTAGTCGAATTATAAAATCATCATCTTCTCAATCATAAATTTCAATCAGCGACAGAGAGAATGAATACCAAAAAATTTTTTGCATATTCTAATCAGACGTATTTTATCAGGTCTTAAAATCTTTACCTAATCTCTACAGTCAACTTTTTTTCAACTAAAAAATGAATAAATAAAACAAAAAAGTTTCAACATCTCCTTGAGTGAGATTTTTCAGTTTTCGTTTCGTCCCTTTGATTCATTCTCATTAAGAATTTACATCTAATTTTAGACGTATAAACTTGTAACTTTATTTTAGAAGCATTTTAAAGTGACATCTTGACACGACATAAGTTTTCTAATGAGCTCCAAAATAGGAAGTTTTTGAGGAGATGAAAGACCCCATGCTGAAGAGGTTTAATTTTGAAGTACTAATTTTATCTCGATTTCAGCAATTTTAACTCTAAACTAACAAAATTCACTTTGTATACAAACAATTGAACAATAAACCGTAGAATATGTGGGATATCAGTTTGGAATTATTCACGGAGTGAACGGCACATATCCAAGTGACTAAGAAAATGGCAAAAATGCCGGTTGCAAGATCAAGTGCAATCAAGCGTCGAGAATAATGTGGGAGCGTGTCAACGTACCTTTTATATTTAATAACAGTCTTATGGTCAGGGAAATGTTCAAAAAACGTCATGACTGTTCAATGAGTGTACAAACAAGTGTTCCGTGCAACCCGGCCGGTCAGACTAAAAAGGATAACGTCACAACATCGAGATGTCATAAAAATTACTGCGCAAAACAAGCCTGACGCTACTTCCCTGTTGGCAATTTGCGCAGATCTAATTAATTCGTACAATTTGATCCTGCTAAATTAGCCGCGACGCCTTTTCATCTTCCTCTCGAGTTTCGTCATTTTTAATTGTCAATTTAAAGTTAATTTTTCCAAGTCGTATTATTGTTCTTTTTCTACATTCCATCCGTGACGAAAATGTTTGTTCAATCGGCCAATTTTGATAAGCAAACTTAAGTGAGTAGGTACAAGGTAAAAACAGCCAAATATTTAAACTGACAAATAAGATGAGATATTTAAACTTTATGTTGCATTGAAAACAAATATACGTCATGTTAAATCTGTGTGCGTTATATTTAGAGATCGAGTGTGTGCGACTAAAAGTAGCGGGAAAAACAGGCCACATAGAATAAGGCTGATCAAATATCAGCTTATTTGAACTCAAATTTTAACATCAAATTAGATTTCCTTTTTTAATCTCCCATTAGAATCTGGTTTTAAAAGTTGATCAAAAGTCAATCTTATCTCTGAGACTTTTAAGGTTTCTTTTTATTATTTGACTTTGGTGGATCCGAGAAAAGAAGTGTGAAAAAATTTCGAAGATGAAGAAGAAACGGGGGATAAGAATAAACAATAGTGTCGGAGTGGCTGAGCGAAGGTTTTGTTTAAGTGAGTGTCTAACAGAAAGATGTAATGTTGTAGGTGTATGTGTGCGTCATGGTGATATAATCTCGGATACATACTAAATGAAATGCTTTAAAAATACGGTTCTCGAACAGTACCTTTATATGGTCATTCAAGGTTCGTTTGCAAGTTTCTTTTCGAGAGATTTCTTGAATCATTTTCATTTATATGGATGACGAATCATTGCTCAAAAGTACCTCGACTCAATTTGACCAAATTTGAACCGATGGCATAATTTTTTTCGGTTTCTTTTTTTTTCAATCCGATTACAATTCACAACAAATCCCTTTTCTCTCGTCACTTTGCGTGGGTTTGTCTCAATGCCCCTTTTTGTAATTTTAATAAGATCAGATTTCGAAATCATTTATTTTTATTCAACAAACATTTTTACGTGGGATACAATATTTTAAAACAAAAAGAACAAAATAAAAGTTTCCAGAACGATAATGGATGACGGCGAATTGGTTTATGGAAAAATCAATTTCTATTTGGGGATGGATTTAGAGTGGAGATTTGTTATGGCCTGTGCGATCTGATAAACGAACATGACATCTTGGTATCATAAAAAATTTGAATTAACAGCGAATTATTTATTTACGGTTGCAATTAAAAGCAGAGACTTTTGTAAACAAAGGCAGTTGTAATATTGATTCGACCCACTTTGCCGGAACTTTGTTTATATTGTTTCCAGTGCGTTGTTGGGACAAATAAAATTTGTCACAAACAGTCGTTCATTTTTAACTCGTGTTTACATCATTGTTAAACTTGATTGCAAACTTTTAAATAACAAAAATAAAAAGTAAAATGTGTAAAACGTAAGTTATTTATCAGATTCATTCAGACTTATTTATCATTCTGGTGCGAAAAACAAACGCATTTGATTTTTACAATTATTGTTCATACGTGACCTCGCGAGGATTGCAAAAAAAGAAAGCTGCTCACAATTGGTATTGAGATTATGCCAAGATGACATCTACTATTCATTTTCCTTCAAAAAAAGTATCCCCTCGAAAACATGCTCATAAAAAGCGCAACTTATTTTCATCAACTTGAAAATGCTTCCAAAACGAACTCAATAAAATATTTCTTGCTCCGATTTTAATATCAAAACCAGGGGGAAAAGGAAGGAAACAAGATCCCCAAGAAGCTCTTAAGATGTTAATACTTTGTATAAGAGAAAAATCGATAGTGTCCTAAATTTTCAGTCACGCAATATTAAAAGCAATCTTGCACTGAAAATCTTCAAGACGTATCATAAAACTACTGAAATTCAACTCGTAAGAACTTTTGCAAAAAGGGACAGATCTCGTTTACAACTTATTATTTCCGTAAACAAAAACAAACAACAAAATTGATAAACAACGGATTGAAACTGAAGAATTGAATATTAAATAAATAATCACCTAGTTGTGGTCTTGAAGAAGTTGCTCTCACGGTTCATGAGTTCACTGCGGAAGCGTGACATCTCATCTTCCATTTTTCTCATTTCGGCATCGAAACGCTCGCGGATGTTGGAGAATTCGGAGTCAATGACGCTGAAGTCTCCAAGTTTGATGGGAATGTTGCGTTTAATACCACCGTCGGCCATTTTTTCAGCTAAGATGCAAAAGTTGTAGAATTTTTGCAAAAAATTTGAGAAGACACCACGAAACACTGCACTGGACTTTTTTTTCACAAACTCGGCTTGTGCGTGAGGAAGGAAACTTTGACGCGTTACGTACTGGTGCAAAGTCGCAAATGAGCGCCGCTAACGTAACACGCCGGCTGTACCTTAAATAGTAGACAAATATTCGTGGGAGTCCGGTTAACGTCGGTCGTTTCCGACACGCCCAAACAAACAGGCGCAACAAACCAAAACGTTCCCGCGAATGAATAAGGTGTTATATTGTGAGACCTTTATTCATCAAATTACTCACCTTCTAATATAAAAAATGATCGCAACCTTTTTTTGTACTCGAAATCATACGTTGCTGATTCGGGCAGTTATTTCAATTGCAAATTTAACTGTAGATATACAATGTTGGACTAATAGTTTTGGTTTTTGAGTTATTTTAAAAACAGATATATTCAAGATTTCGTTTTTGCAAAAACTTGGCAATGTTGAAAAGAGAACAATCGAGAATGTTCGGAAAAACGTTTTGAGTGACGGAAAAGACGTGGTTCCAAATTAATTTTTGATTTTTGACAGTGACGGCTTTTAGTTTCGTCGAAACTTTTCAAAACGAAAATAAACGAAGAGAATGAATAGGAATTTTTATATAATTCTGTAAATGTAAAGTGAAAACAAAATTTGCGTTGGTGCAATATTTTGGGCAGGAGGTGTCAATTGAGAGTCATCACGATGGGTGTACCAAGAGTCATAATTAAAAATATTCCCTTAGTCATTAGAATCTAAGTCATTGAAATTATATATGTATACGTTTGAGAGGAATTAATTTTGTCATGCTAATTTTATTATTTGATAGTGACGTGGCGTCAAAAAGGCCACTTCCGGAGTTTTTCTTCAATTTCTATTTTCGTAGGATGAAGATTTTTTGCAATTTTCTACGAAGACGATTCGATTTCCGCAGATTGGATACATTCAATATTTCAAACTTGAAAAATGTTTGATTTTTGTAATAAAAACATAATACTTTAAACAAAATTCAAAAAATCTTTAGATTGTTTGAACAAAATTGGTAAAGAAGTGATGAAAAGAAGATATAAAAAATGCATCAAACCGAACTTCTTATATCTGCAGTCAAATCTATAGTCGTGAAAAAGTTGTCGTCTTTGGTCATCTGATTCGCAGATACTATAAGTGTGATCGCGAGTCATTTGTACGGCAATGAAATGTCACAAGGTCCCTTCTGAAAAATTGAAGGTTCCGAAGAAAAAAAGCAATGAAAATGCATGAGATGCAGTGGAACATAAATAATTTCAATTAGGACATTCTCAATCGCCCAATTATTTTCTCCCCACATCTTCAACCAAAAATAAAACATTCCTCAAACACGAAATATCAAACAAACTTTTTCGTTTTATTTCATGATTTTTCACATACAATTCATTTATGTACAGCACGTTAAAAAATATACGTTTAATCAATCGCACCGTTCAACATTTGGATCAAATACATCTTTCGGTTCTAAAAATAAATATTTGTTCATAATAAATTTTCAATAAATAATTGAATCTTCCGATCGGTCGAGCAAACAATTCATATTGTCAATGATACTGATTCATCTCAAAAATCTCAATGTATAAAAACATTTATATACAATTGTTTACTTTCTTAATACAAAAATAAATTTTAATCTCTAGCGTTCATTTTCTTAATTAGCAGCGTTCATCTTCTATAAATGCTGTATTTCCATACGATTATAATTGTTATTTAAACATTTATTTACAAGAAACATTCAATAACATCAGTTAAAACTAAACGACTTATTTAATTCCAGAAAAAAGGGAGTAAAGTAGTGTTTTCTACTTGTCTAATTTGGTCACCAAAACTTGTTCTGCACAGCCCATAATATCAATCCAAAAACTCAAAACAAATTCTTCTTCAAACAGTTGGAATTTGGGCAGAAAAAAGTGGACCGTCAGTAGCACTGAAAGACGGCGATTTGCCTTCCTTAGCGATTCGCAACGCTTGCAAAACCGAAACAGTATCAAGTTCCTTCTGATTTGGCTTTTCATTATCCAAATAAATATCCGCCGCGCGTTTTCCAAACGGTTCCAAAGCTTTTACACGATAATCCACAACAGTAGAAACCGGATTTCCAGTCAACCTCAGGTGCTCCAAGCAGGGCAAGTTTCCTATGTACTTAATCTCCGCAATATCCTCAATCAAATTGCAACTCATGTCGAGAATCTCCAAACAATAAAGTTTCGCAAACGGTGCAAGACTTGTGAGTTGATTTTGCGACAAATCCAGCTGCACGATCTTGCCCAGTTTAACATGCAGATCTTCCGGCAAACTGACAAACTTGTTTGAAGCGAGATGAAGATGAGAAAGTCGAGGCAGGAACGTAACGTTTGCAATTTCCTTTAAGCAATTGTTGTTTAGTTTAAGACACTCAACATAGGGCATGAGTCGAATTGCCTCATCGATCTGAGTAATTTGATTATCACTAAGATCGAGTTTTACAAGCTTCATCCAGATGTGAGAGTCGTTTGCGTTGTTGATGTCTTTGTGAATCTCCTCGCACATCACCAGCTCAGTTACGTTTTTGATGTTGACATTGTGGACGTTCAACGTAATTACGGTGTCTCTCAGGTTGCCCATGTGGTAGATCTTGTTCACCGGATACGAATCGATGGTCAATTTTTCCAGGTTTTTAAAACTTGATAACTCGATGTCCAGGCTTGAAGTTTGCAAGTTGCTGTTACCATAAATTTGCGGAAGTCCGTTGATTATCAATTCCTGTAGTCTTGAAGTGAAATCCATCACGTGACTGAAGTCGTACTTCTTGTCTATTTGCTCCAGTGATGAACAGGGTTGTTTCAATCTTTTGCTTATAGCGTACAACTGAAAATAATACAATGAAAATTAGATAAAACAGCAAAACAAACATTTGTTATTGTCAACAAAAGTAATAGCAGTTTTAATTCTCATGAAAAATTACCTGTACAGGATTGAAAGTATAATAATTCGTAGTAGGTGGATCAGTATAGAATTTCAAAGCCATGTTTTGTAGGAGAAAATGAATGTCATAGATATGCAGCTGCAAAAACACCGCAAGTTCCATGGGCATGGCCTTTTTAAGGTAACAATAAACCGAATTCAAATAGCTCTCCAACTGGAACTTTCGTTTCTCCACAAAGGCCTCGTTTTTGTTTCCAATAAGCTTTTTCGGCGGCAAAATATCCTTTTCCACACAGTGCTCCTGTACCAGAACATCGTGCAGTTCTGCGAATTCACTGTACCTGTGCTTCACCGTCCATTGAACTGGACCGACCTTCATCTCGATGTTGTAGAATGTCACATTGTCCTGCTGCGTAGACGACGGTATTTTAATCGAAACATCTTCCTCATTTGACAACAGACTTGCCATCGTTGGTAATTTTTTCTTCAAAATTCGAGATTAAAGAAAAGAAGTCCACAAATTGTCAGATAAACGTCCGATTCATTATTTTCCTGCTTTTCCACTATGGTTACGTACAGTTTAGTGGGATGTTTTTGCTCTTTTCCTCATTGTTATGAAGTATCAATCAATGTTTTTGATTTTACGTAACGTAAGAACAATATTTATTAACAAACCGACCGAGGCATTGCAATTTGAGATGTTTGTTTTTATAAAATTATAAACTTCAAGATGAAAAGTGTAATTTAAGCTTTCATAGGTTATGTTTCTGACGTTTCGTGTCTTCGGAGGCGAGCTTTAGGAACACACGTGAAATATTCAAAAAATATTAGAGACTATCATTTTATACATTCTAACTTTATTTCACTCATTAACTTGAACTATTTCCATAATTGAAACCTTTCGATTTAATTTATTTTCATTTTTTAATTTTGTTTACAAAGTCGTAAGTTTGTCTTTGTCTATCTCAATGTGCTAAACAAAGATAAAGAAAGAATGAGCGAAATGTCAAAAAGAAAAGAAAAACAAGGTGTATCAAACAAGGACAGAATCTTGGGTGTATGAGAATTTATTTACAATTTAGATTAACCCGATCAAGGCGGCTATTGGGGTTGTGAAAAAAGGAGCCCAGATTGTAAATAAACAAACAAGTGTTTCGATGACGAATTGTCAGCAGGCGTTACGGGTCAAAGTGATGATTCGGCGTGACCCGAGGGATGAAGGACACTTGTTGGTTCGCACAAATTAAGGGGACAATTAAAAGAGCGTCGTGGAATGTCGTAAAGGATCGCGGTGAATCGTAAGCGATCGCTCGGAGGGGCGTGACAGGCGTGCGAATGTTTGTTTCGTGCGTGAATCTCGTGAACAATCGTTTGTTTGAGTCTGTGTGCCACGGTGGTCCCGTTTTTTGTTTGTTCCTGCGCAACCGTGTTGTTATGTAAATAAATTCCGTCCAGCTTGACTGAACCCTTTTTTTACTCTCGGATTTTTCTTACGGGGCAGCTTTAACGAGACAGAAACACCCTACCCGGGTTAGATGTGACATTTTGGACGCAATTCCGGGCTTTCACTTTCTGTTATTTTGCTACTGTAACTGCATTATATTACATATCACATGAGTCGCACGGTATCATAGGTATGCATCTTTTTTATCCTCATTAAGATTTGTCATCTCAGCTTTGTATTTTTTGTTATTTTTGACTCTACTTTGTTCTTGATTTGTTTTAACAATTATCGTGTAAAGTGTTTTCAAAGTGAAATTGTCGTGAATTTGAAAATGCTTGTGACCTGCGAGAACGGTATCCTACTTTAAATAGATGACATGCAATTTGACACAGATTTTGAAACAAAATAGAAAGTTGGAAAATGTTACATTTCAATGAACTTCACTAAGTCACCGATAATTCATTATCGATCATTCATTCTTGTGATTTTGATAAGAACAACAAAAAACAAGCTACTAACACACACGGTGTTTGAATAAAACGATACCCCTGACTAACATATAGCAAAAGTTGTAACCTGTTTGTTTTCACAATTTTTAACTTAATATATCTTATCACGCAATTAATTTTCTCAAATTTCAAAAAATACCTTGTCCATAATGAATTTTTAATTACGTTCAGTTATCTACGTTATCATCACTCATGTACAAATTTATTTGTCCGTTTTCAGTTGAAAATGTCGAGCCCGCCGAGCAAAGTTGAAAATTGGATAAAAGTGCTGTATGATTACAAGTACACGACAAGGGACGGACATGAGGTGACAATAACAAAGGACGAGAAATTGATACTGCTTGCTAAGACTAACTCAGACTGGTGGCACGCCCAAAGGGTTACGGAGAATCAGCCGTTTTTTGTTCCCGCAAATCATGTTGAGGAAATACTGACCTCGGATGATACAATTCTTAACGCACAAGACAGACACCATAGTGAATCAGGTAAAAAAAAAACTAAAAACAGCATAAGAATGAAACATCTTTTTGACGCTACTTCCGTTCCTTTTTTAATCTTGATATAGATATGATGTGAATCACACTCATCATCAATAAGATTAATCATTAATTTCAATTTTGTTTATATTAGTAACAAATTTAAAGGAAGGTTAATGATTCATTAAAGTACAATTATAAAACGTAAAGGAAAGTCGTTTAATTTAATCCAAATTATGTTTTCCAGAACCTTCCACAAATTCGAAAGAAGAGAAAAAGAACCACGACTCATTTAGGAGCGTCATAAGAAGACTTTCTGGAAACCGGAAAAATTCGATGAACAGCCATGACGAGAAGCAAAAAGTCAAGGACGCGACCTCGGAATCTTCAACTTTCGCCAAGTGTTTCGGTTTGGACCAGAAAAATGCTGACAATCGAATCCCACAAAATCGTTTTCAGGAGGAACTGTCAAGTGCTTTAGTAAACCGGTCTCAAAGAAACTTGGTCTTTTCCTCCAAACTCAACGACCAGATTGAACAAAAAGTGAGCAGTGAAAAGCAACGTTCACCAGTCTCAGAACCGTCACCGCCTTCAATCCCACAACAAAAGCTCGACAAGTTGACTCAGAAGTTGCAGGAAACGAAGCCGAAGAACATTGAAAGTTTGACTAAAGAGTTTGAGTCAAAGGTGCACAAATTTTCAAAACCATCGGAAGAAGAATCGTCGAGCCATGAACCTCCCACACAAAGTATTTTGAAAAAACCCATGGCAGAGAGGAGGAGCATGTTGAAAATCGATCTACCGAAACCGCAGCTAGAGGAGAAGGAACCAGAGAAACCACGAGTGGAAAAGCCTCGAATTGAAAAACCGCGAGTGGAAAAGCCAGAGATTGAAAAACCAAAAATCAGAAAACGAGAAGTCGAGGTACCGAAAATACCAAAAGAGGAAGAAGTTTTAAAGAAATCACCCGACCCGAAGAAACCAGTTTTTGAGTTGGACGACGAAGCGATCTTGAGGGACAAGAGGAAAATGTGGGCAATCGAGAGACTCATGGCAGAGTTGACTCGGTCCAAGATGCCAACAGTCGACGAAGAAGTACAAGAAACCGTTCAAGAAACTATCAAAGAAGAAGTAGTACAATCTGAGAAAAAAAGCTCATCCAAAGAAAAACCAGTTTTTGATTTTTCCGTCAGTCCGACCAGCGTGGGGCCTTCAAGTGTAGCAAAAAAGTCGCCAAAAATTCTCGACGAGTACAATGAAGCAAACATCCTAAATGATGAATCAGGCGATCGAAAGAAACTCAACTACGAGAAGCCCAGTTACAGCAGCATCCCAGCTGTGAAGCCGAAAAGACGCAGTTCGAGCATTAAGGTGAAACTAAAAAACTCTCAGGGGGAGTTGCAGCTAACACCGTCGCTGGAGAAGCTCGCTAGTGAGATCCAGTTCATTCCTGCTAACAAAGTAGCCGAGTCGAGGCAGTGTTCAAAGTCCGACACGGCGTTGAACGAATTCAATCCTCCAAAGATGATCCCAAAAACGTTCGGGAGCTTAGACAAAAGTAGCGATTCCAAAAGAGCTGTGAAACCAAAACGACTGGACATCTTTACTCGCAAGTTTTCCTTCGCAAGTAACAAGGACAAAAAGCAGCAGCTGGGCCGTAAGGCTCGTAGTTTAGACGACCTCAATCGAACCGAGGAGGACGTTTCAAACAACAATACAGCGAGGGTCGAAAGGAGAAAACCGATACAGCTATTCAAATCAGCGGATTCGCTTAAGAAGAGCGTGGCAAAACCGGTGCCAGCTAAGCGAAAAGTCTTCGACGTTTTGGACAAAGTTCGACCCAAGCCTGTGCTTACTGGGAGTTGCGAAAATATCACGAGTCAAAAGTGGCCGATTGACTTGGAACGGAGCACTGCGGTTGGGTTCAAGAGGCTTTTGAGAACTTCGGATAGCGGGTCCGAAGAGTTTCTGCAGAATAAGACGTTCCCTAATGTTGAAGAGGGATCGAGCAATGA